>CAMOHE010052043.1:0-29718 GCA_946598075.1 Artocarpus hirsutus
CCGTATTTAATTAATTAAATTTTAAAAAATTAATATTATTTCATATATATAATATAAGCCCTTAAAAGATCAAACCATGTTTCTCTTATCACTCATCTTCTTATTGAAGTGGTATAAAACTCTTCTAATTTTATTTTTTTTTAATATTATATATATTAACGTAAGCGGGTCACAGCCGGGTTACGGGTTAAAATCGGGTTACGGGTCGCGGGTCATATTTTTTGACACTGTGCATAACAAAACGGGTTGACACGGGTCGGGTTAGTGTCAACCCGTATCAAAACGGGTCGGGTTTGGGTTGAGAAATCTCAACCCGTTCGTGTCACAGGTCGGGTTAGTGTCGACCTATTTTTGTAAAAATTAACTCCAACCTGACACGAACCCGACCCGCCAACCCATTTTGCCACCTCTATGATTTTCTTCTCCTCAGTCTATAGTTTTTTCCTATATTGAGTTTCCATGTAAATCTACTCGTGTTTTTATTCTTTCTTTCTATTATATTATTTTAGAAACATCTTAATCGGTTGGTCTGGAAGTCACCTTCTTTTTAAGACTAAAAGTTTGTTGGCATTGGTATTGTTTTGATTGTGTATTCGTAGACGAAACAGTGTATATGATTTGATTGAAACTCTTCTAATAGTCTCTTGTTAATGTATCTAGATGGATCGATCTATCACTTAGTGAGGACTTTTTGTTGGAGAGCAGTGAATTGTTCTAACAGAAAAGCCATTTTGTTAAAAGAAAATTTCGTATCACCCAGGATGAAGAACGACGAATTCTATGAAGGAATCACAGTTACAGTACAAACGACAATAACCCCGAAACGACAGCATATATAAACGACGATAATTTCTACGAACGACAGAAAAAAACAACAGCAGTCTCAGGCTCCCAGCAAACTTGCGTCGGTTTAAACACGAAGATGACTTGACAGGACAAGAAGAACGATTAAAACAAAAGCAATAATCTCGAAAACGACAGCAACTTGAAAATATCAAGGAACGGCATTATCATTGTTGTTGTTCTATAAAAGGACAGCCTGGCCAAACTTTAACGAGCGGCACAAAAATTAAAAAGAAAAAAGAAACCGTCAAAAGACAAGAAGACGACAATAATCTAAACAAAGGAAAGCAATCGACAAGGAAAACAACTAAAAACTAAACGACGAAAATATCTAAAATTGACATCAAAAGTAAATACGATAGGCGACAACAACAAAAGGAACGACATTATTATTATTACTAAAAAGGACAACAATACTCATATCATTATTCATTATGCATTTATGATTTATAGGCTTTTTTTCCCCTTCCAATTATCTATTTTCACGACGACAATAACAACATAACGACAACATTACAGAAACGATTCTAATTCTCAAGGTAGGATGTGAATTGGGAAATAGTTTGAATACGACAATAAAACAGAAACGACAATATTATCATAAAGGACACGGTTCAATTAACGAAACGAACTTGAAAAACACCAGAAAACCTACAATGAGATCGTTGGAAGGAGCCGCCGAAGTTTCTATGGTTACAAATAGATTTTACTTATGAGAAAAAAATTGTTAAAAGAATTTATGAAACAAGAAGTGTTCCTCAATTATAAATAGATCATTGAGTTTTTTTTTTTCAAAAAATAAGATTACCAAACGTGTTTATTAAAAAAAAAACCATTTTGTCAAAAGAACGAAATTTTGTTTAAAAAATTATTTAGGATTGGACTTGAACTACAAAAAATAACTTTTGTTAAAAGAAAAAAAAATTGTTTGAAAAATTATTTAGAATGGGACTTAAACGACTGATTTCCACCTATTGACTTAATAGAAAACATAGTAAATACCCTACAAATTGCAGTAAATAACACTTTTTTAAAATTAATTGTAGTAAATAGTATGTTTTGAAAATACTTGTAGATATTAAATTTATAGTGTAAATTATTTATTTACACCCTTATTTGCCGTTTAAATAATTTCTATTAAAATAATAAATAGAATTAAAATATAAATAATTTATTTACCTCTTTGTTTATATTGTAAATATTTCTTATTTATGTAACAAAGAAGTTATTTACATCCTATTTATTAAAAATATATTTAAAATATGCTATTTACTTTAAAAATTGCCAAAATTATATTATTTTCCTAATTCTCCCTTATTCAATAAACGGATTATTTGGCATGTAAAAAGATTTCATATGAATTTTACCATGTAAAAGGACAGGAAAGTTAATGAAAGAAAACTAATGTCAACAAACCACATGATTAGATTACGACATACATAGCGCGCGTTTATTTTATTGATTGAAAAGTTTGTTAATTCACAACAAAGACAGGACAAAGACAAAAACATTTGCATAGAAATTACAGGAAAGACGGTGAAGAAGTTGTGTTTACTTATCGTTGTCACCAACCACAATGCGTCTTCTTTGTAAGCATCGCACACCTCAGAGTTAAGCATGTTATTTTTAATGTATTAGAATACATACATACATACATATATATATATATATATATATATATATATATATATATATATATGGTTGTAGTTTATATAAGATTCTTTGGTTTCCACTCTTTCAATCCAAGACCTTGGATTTCTTGTCTTCACTGGGAATCTGATCATATTATTTTTCCATTATTAAACGAACTACATTGATAAAAATGAGATGATTTTCTAGCAATATTTTGTTCTGGGGTTGTTTCTTTTGATTCTTGTTGGTGTTCTATTCCAATTTGAAAATCATTCGTTCAGCTGGGTTTCTATTTCTATTTCTAATATTTGGGGTCTGAAGTGATAATAAAAGTAGTACTTTTTTTTTTGGAGTAGTTTATGTTGATCATATTTGTTGTTGTGAATTGATGTTTATGTTTTATTCGTTTTTGTGAAATCAATCACCAATTAGAGCACTGTTCTAAGAATATGCAAACCGCATCGAGGCAGAGGCGTAGCGGCTACGAACCGTCGGATACGGAGACAGACTTCTATGAAAGTCCTTGGCGTGACCATAATCCACACAACAGAGAATTGAATTCTGAAAAAGAGCCAGGAATAGACTTTGACATACCAAGAAACATCAGTCCTTTGAGGACCAACCGGAGACATTCCTCGAGGTTCGAACACGTTGACACTTCTCCGAAAAAGCGCTCTTCAGACACCTCAGCTCGGAGGAGACACAGCAGTAAGTCACCTTACAAGCCTAAGAGAGAAGATGGTAACAATGTTTATAACGGAAATATCAGTCCTTTGTCAAGACCCCACATCAGAAATCATTCTCCTTACAAAGAAGAGCAAGATTTGGACAAGAATGAGTTTGTGTATTCATACAGAAGGCAAAATGAAAGAAATTTAGGCCAGCCTCAGCTTGTAGAAGCTGGTAGAGTCATCAACAAGAAACCGAACTACACGATGAGCAAGAGATCAGTGACCGCCCCAAGACTAAGGCCAAGAGATGATCAGACATCAAAACCGGAGATAACACCCTCACCATTGCCTCAGAAGATGAGGGAACACACTCCCAAACCACGGCCCTTGAGTGGTGAGATCAATGAAAGAGTTGCGTACGCAAAGCTTGATAGAGATCGAACACATGTTGGTCCTGCAATTTACGAGAGTACCGGTTCAATTTCACCAGGGGATATCTTCTTTTCTCGCGAGTGGACAGTCTTGGCATTGCCAAAGAATGTCGGTGGTTTGGAGAGCCATTTAATTAGTCCGAATAAACCGAACATACTTTCTCAAAGAGATTCTTCTTCTCAGTTAAAAAGCAGAACAAATAGCAATATTGACCCTATTAAGGAATCATCTAGTGTTGGTTTATCACAAACAGGAACAACCATTAGTTCTTCTGGAAGCAGGTTTGGAAGTGGAAGGTTTAGCACAGAAAGTAGTAAACTGAGTGATGCTAGTGGTAAAACAACTGAGAGCATGAGAAAGTTCACTGATAATATTAGAAGGAAGAGCCAAAAGGAGGCATGGTTTGGTTGTGTGAAGAAAGGGCCTTGTGGGACGAAAAAATCATCACCCGAGAGAACTGTGAGAATTGCCACATTGAATGAAGCTTTACTTATTGAGAAAGCCCCTGTGATCGAAAGGCTCAAACCGTTCTGGGCTGATAAGTACCAACCTGCCTCCTTGAATGGATTCACTTGCCATAAACAAGAAGCTCAACTTCTCAAGCAACTCGTATGTGATCTCGGTCTAGACTTAACTTTGATTATCTATCTAATTGCTAATGCTTGTTTTCTTCTCAATTCTTTTTTATAACAAACACTTATCTTTGTTTGAGATTTTAGGTATCCAGGGACATGTCATGTCCCCATATTTTGCTCAAGGGACCAACTGGTTCAGGAAAAAGAGCGCTAGCAATGGCGTTTCTATATGAAATATATGGTGATTCAAGTTGGGATGTATGTTATTTGCCATAATATTGAACTTTCATTGAACCCTGTTTATGCCTTAGTAGAAGAACTTTAAGATGAACTTACCATTTTGTATTCTTTGTTTTGCAGGTATCTTACGACTTAAGATACTTCCAGATTCAGGTAATACACAATTTCTGTACTTATCTTTGCTTTTTCAATTTCCATCATCAGAAATAAATAGAATATTTGTCAGTCCAAGAATAAAGTATATTATAAAGCTTCACTAAGAAAGGCCTAATTTTCCAGGAAAACCGGCCAATGCAAGTGGTTGTCCCAATAAAATCAAGTGCTCACCATTTGGAGCTCAGTGTTCACCTGGAATCAAATGCCAAATATGCATTAATGGGTTTAGTCAGGGAAATAACTAAGGACTTTGCAAGTATTCCTGAAATCAGCACTGCTAATCTCAACCCGAATTATAAAGGTGATTAGATTCTTCAAAAACTTCTTAATCCTCCTTTAGCAGATAATTCCATTTAACTCGAAACCAACATGGTTTTTATCTTCGTAATTTCAGTTATAGTCCTTTATGATGTTGACAAAGCAGCAGATGACAACATTCAACATTTGATAAAATGGATTTTGGATTGTTACACCGATGCTTGTAAACTCATACTATGCTGCGAAGATGATTCAGAGATCATCGAGTCAGTCAAAAACCGCTGCAAAGTTATCAATGTCAATGCCCCAATAACTCATGAGGTTTGTATCACAAACATTGCTGAACTTTTAAGTGATAAAGCTTTGTCCAGCTGAAAAATTTAGCAACATTATACTAATCCTTTCTTCTCTTTAGATCATGGAAGTTCTTATCCAGATAGCAAAAAAGGAAGAATTCGATCTGTCCATGGAGTTCGCAGCTAAGATTGCTATCAAATCAAAGCAGAACCTAAGAAAGGCAATCATGGCTCTTGAAGCATGCAAGGCACACAAGTGAGAGCTTTCAGTAGAACAAAGAAAAGAAAACAAAAGAAAAAAGTGTTAAGCTGTTATGAGACCATAGAAATATATTTGAATTATTATAAATAATTTCTCTTTCCATGCAGCTATCCTTTTTTGGAGGACCAACCAATTCCACTTGGATGGGAAGAGGTTCTCGTTGAAATGGCTGCAGAAATCCTAGCCAATCCATCACATAATATGTGAACACATAAAATTCTTCCTTAATGATTTACTATACTCATTGATTTGATCATGCCAATTAATGAAATCTTATCTCCTTAATGGGATTAGCTTGCTTTGTTAATATCCCTGTCAAGTGAAACTTAAACTTATTAGTCAATTTTGTCTTTGGTACAGGATATTTCTAATAAGGGGAAGGCTTCAAAAGCTTCTAGTTGATTATGTTCACCCAAAATTGATTCTACAAGTATTGCATAAAATCTTTTTTTTCCCCCTTTTTTTTGTGGATGCTCAACAAACCATAATATTTTCTTTTTCTATCTTTGTTGATAGAGTGAGATTTTTAATGTTGCAGAAACTTGTGGAACAGTTCCTAAAGGGAATTGAGGCTAGCATTAAAAGGCAACTTTATTATTGGCACGCTTATTATGTGAGCATTTATTTGTTTTGTTTGTTTATTTGTTTAATTTTGGATTTCATTCCATTGAGTTGGTCAAATCTTAAAAGTTATTAAACAAGTTTTTCTTCTTACAGGATAAGAGACTACCAACGGGACCAAGTGCTTTGCTTAAACTAGAAGGTAAAATAATTATCATCTCGTAATTAAGTCAAATATCATCATTAATATGACTCCAATAGATAGTTAAGTAATTATTTACAATTAAATGCGTATTTTTTGTATTGCAGAATTCGTGGCCAAATTCATGAGCATACACAGAAAGAGTTCAAACAATATTCGCCAGTTTATGTAGTATATATCAAGCTGCTTCAAAACTTTGGAGTTTTTTTTTTGTTAAAATTGTGGTTGCAAATTTGCTACTTTATAATGTGATAAAATGATTACGTTTGTTCATAGTTTATGAATTTTGATCATGTCATGTTATGTACGTTGTTTTCTCTATGATATTGTTGTTAATCCTTTATGACACTGTCGTTTCTCTGTTATTCCTTGCTTTTAACGTGTTCTTTTTTATGCTGTTGTCGACTTTTTGTCGTCTTCTACAATGAGCGGCGCTGCTTTTCTGTCGTTGTTTCTGACCTCTCGTCATTAAGTTTAAAAAAAGGGTAATTTGTCTAAACGGTCCCCAATCTATCATGGCTGTGGCTTTTTGGTCCCTCTTTTTTTTTTTTTTTTTTTTTTGGTGTAGCCAAAATGACCCTAAAACTCTTCAAAAGAGTGGAAAAAGGACCTATAATACAAACGTCCTGTCTAAAATGCTTACGGCTTTAGATTATCATGCGGGTCTGTTTGTGGGGTATTATGGTAAAATAACATATGAGATGTTAGGGGTGTTCTCGGATCAGCATGTCGAGCACCTCCTACGGAACTACGCCGGGTAGGTTTCTCACCATAGACGGTTGTCCTACCACCCAAGAGAGCATTGAACGGCTTGTCGGCCGACCTACTTTGAAGGCGACAAAAAAAAAATGAACAAACGACAACTAAAAAAAATTATGGAAAACGACAAAACATCAAAAACGACAAAAAGGGAACTGTAGAAAAGGACAATAGACTAACTAAACGTTATGAACCTGACATACAACAGCACCAACAGCAACCAACAACAACACGACCCTGACCTCAAAACGACATGATTAGAACAAGAGAAGAATCTCCATAAACGACAAAGATCTGGAAATGACATGAGTGTGACAGCCACGAGCCACTAACCTCAAATACGATGACCTCAGATAAACGACATGAAAAAGCAACTAAAAACATCAACAAACTAACAAGTTCTTTGGTAATAGGAGGAACTGGTTCAGTGGTCAAACTACTCTATGTAAGTAATTGCGAAGTTCTCAAAAAAGAAATTTTTTGATTATTTTGAATTAAAATCCTATATTTTAAATTGTTAATGTCTTATCTCTGTTCTCCATTTTAAGGACAAAAAAAGAGAGGAGTGGCTAGGATGACAATCACAAAACTACTAGGTTTGTTGTAGGGGGAGTCTTTTTTTGAAACATTCTATATACTTGGCTTCTTTATGAATCTAAATAGTAGTTATAACTATTAGTTAGAACTGTAAAAACTGCAGTATGTAAAGGCTTTACACTATAGTAATTTTTTTGCTTTTATTATAGCATATGAGAATTTTACATTGTTACTAACTGAAAAGTTGGTTAAAACTAACTAATACCAAACAAGCTATAAATGTCAACCACTCGCCATTTACTCCATATTCAATCCCATTTTGGTCAATTTGTATCTTTTCGATCGAAATTGCGATTTTGAGTGGCTTCAAGACGACCTCCACTTGTGTTCTATCACAATCACCTTTAAAATTAAAAATCTCTATCGCTCTAAGGTCATGGTGCCGATAGTTTTCCGTGGATATCATCTCTTGTTCTATCTTCTCGGTTGCAGGTTCAGTGGGAAACTACATACAAAGAACAATAAATGAGACACACTTAATTGTTTAGAATTAAAATTACAAAAAAATTAAACATTATATAGCATTGATCTTTAATATTTCTAGACTTTATTCCAAAAGCTTTATTTCTTTATGCTTATTGCTTGAGCAAATAAAACTTTTTCTACAAGTAAATGTTGTGACATTAGACAAATGTAGGACAATGTGTTAGAAAATAAATTTTCATGTGGGCACACATATGTAATTAAATGTGTTATTTAATGTTATCTTAAAGTAAAGCCTAAATTAAAGTAATATAATTAAGATAAAGTTAAAAGGCTTTATTGGGTATTAAAATAATGTATGGGTTATTTTATAAATATTATATGTGTAGATACCAATTTGTAATTTCTAGATTTTATGATGGACGAAACTAAAAATACACTAAAATAACAAAAGTTATTTATTCTGGTTATGGTCCCCAATTCATACGTACGTTTCATTCTTCCTGCTTCTCTGGAAATCCCATCTTCCTTGAAGTTTCATAAGGAGTACGTATTGGATTAGAAAACAATAACCCAAGTTTATTCAGTGATCATGAATTCAGGTACGCTTCCGCAATTTGGTATGATTCTTTTCAATAATTTGACATGAACGATCCTGTAAAACAATTTTGGTTCAATCCATTCTATCAAGTGGCATCAGAGTGGTTTCATGTTGAATTATTGAGAAATTCTTCTCAAAACTTTGGTTGAATTGTTCAAAGAATACGTTACTGTATTTATGTATATGAGTATGTGTATGGTTCGGTTATGGATATATGCGTGTATATGAATCAATCTAGCCGTTTTTGCATTAAGTATTTTCACTGTGGATTATCAATGATGCACGCAGTTCGAGATGTGAAATTGCTGTCGTTTGTTTGATTTATTAAAAAAAAAAAGGGAGTTGCATTCAATTCTGAAGGAACGATTTCTTTGAAATCGTTTTCATATGAGTTAAGTAACCTTTTGGATTACCGGTGGCAAACTCATCGCCGCTGGCAAGGAACTCAAGCCGTAATGTTCAGACCTTGCCGGAAGGGAACAACGGCGGTGTCTGGCAGCGGCGAAGGAATGAAACGACGGCCAACAACAGTCGTTTATGGAAAAAAAAAGGCACAATTGGGGCCGTTCTTGGGTTTCGTCGGCGGCTTGCTGTATCGCCACCGACGACGGCCTCTTCTAGGTGCAGCCGTGCAGTCTCGTCGGTGAGATGACCGCCAGAGGAGTTTCTTTGGCGGTTGGCAGAGCCAACTGCTTGGCCTCGTTACCCAGGGGTCATGACTCCCCTGGGCAGAAGATGTGTTCTGGGCTTTGGCCCAGAACTGCATTAAGTTACATGGGCCACAAAGGCCCGTGAACAGAAGTAACCCAGGGACTCAACTCCTGGGTTACCAAACAAAAAAAAAAAGAAAAGAAAAGGTTAAGGCTTGGGCTGGTCACGGGCCTAAAATTTATTGGGCCCGTAACCAGTCAAAACCCAGGGGCTCAACCCCTGGGTGACCCGAAACCAAAAAAAAAAAGGGAGGGAGAAGGTTGGGTAAGGACCCGGGTCGGGTCAACCTGACCCGGTCAAGGTCAACAGTCAACGGTCAAATGTTGACCTTGACCGTTGACCTTGACTGGGTTAACTTTTTGCATTTTTTGGGTCATTTTTTGGTGCAACTTTAAAATTTAAATTATGTTTTTTAGATTATTAATATCATCAAATTAATTAATTGAACCAATAAACTGCCAAAGTAGCCTCTCTTGTGGATGTTAATTAATTTGTGATATTAAGAAGGTTGTGTGAATTTAATTCATGCGAATATTGCCTAAAGGAAGTTTAATATTTGACAGAATTAAATTCATACCTGTGGTGATAAATATGTAACAATTATATGGTTATTTTTGGTATGTGAATAATAAGTGGATCCAAAGATTAGCTTATTATTTGACATAACTTATTGTTAATATTTGATCACTACACCAAGAATACCACTTACAAGTTAATATTTCTGTCCAAAGACTAAATATTAATGTTGTTACAGGTTTCTTGTGATGGGATATATCATTGTTTGAATTTTATTGGTTGTTTTATGTGAATTCTTATGTGAATATGTGATTTTGTTCTTTGTTCAGCTACTGCATCATCTTCATCAATATCTGCAAGTGTTAATTCCATTCCTATGTTGAATGGGACTAACTTCAAGGACTGGAAAGAGAATGTGTTAATCGTTCTCAGTTGCCTTGATCTGGACTTGGCTATAAGAGTTGAACGTCCTAATATTACAGACTCTAGTTTCATTGAGGATAAAAAGGAACTTGAAAGATGGGATCGTTCTAACCGTATTAGTCTGATGATCATTAAGAGGGGCATTCCAGAAGTCTTCAGGGGCACTATGCCTGATGAGGTCACTACAGCCAAAGGTTTCCTTGAGGCTATAGAGAAATGCTTTGCGAAAAATGATAAGGCTGAAACAAGCACGCTTTTGGAGAGCTTGATTTCAATGAGGTACAAAGCAAAAGGAAACATAAGGGAGTACATCATGCAGATGTCTCATCTTGCTTCAAGATTAAAGACACTAGATCTGGAGATTTCTGAGGACCTTCTAGTGCATCTTGTATTGATTTCTCTTCCTGCACAATTCAGTCAATTCAAGATCAGTTATAACTGCCAGAAAGAGAAATGGACTCTTAATGAGTTAATTTCTTATTGTGTGCAAGAGGAAGAAAGACTAAAGCAAGAGAAGACCGAAAGTGCTCACTTGGCTAGCACCTCTAAGGACAAGAAGAAGAAAAGAAAGAGTAATGAAGCTGCTAAAGGTCCAGTACAAAAGAAGCAAAATACGGATAATAAGGATGAAAATCATACTTGTTTCTTTTGTGGTAAACCTGGACACATGAAAAAGGTCTGCACCAAGTATCTTGCTTGGCGTGCAAAGAAAAGTAAGCTTCTCAATTGGTTTGTTTTGAGGTTAATTTAACTTCAGTGCCAAGACACACTTGGTGGATTGATTCAGGTGCCACTACTCATATAAGTGTGTCTATACAGGGTTGCCTCAACTGCCGAAAGCCGATTGATGCTGAAAGATTCATCTATGTGGGAGATGGCAAATCGACAGAAGTTGAAGCAATAGGGCATTTTAGGTTGTTATTAAGTACTGGTTATTATTTGGATTTGAAAGACACGTTTGTTGTACCGTCATTTAGACAGAATTTAATTTCTATTTTTGCTTTGGACAAATTTGGATACTGTTGTTCATTTGAAAATAGTCAGTTTAGTCTTTCTTTAAATTCAAATGTTATTGGTACCGGTTCTTTATCATTACAAGATAACCTATATTTGCTTGATACAGTTGCTTCTTATAATGAAACCTTGCATGTTAGTTCTCGTGGCACAAAACGTAAATTAACCGATGAGAATTCCGCTGTATTATGGCATAAGCGATTAGGACATATTTCAAGAAAAAGGATAGAAAGACTTGTGTCAGATGGAATTCTTGATTCTCTTGATTTTACAAATTTTAATATTTATGTTGATTGTATTAAAGGGAAACAGACAAACAAAAGGAGATTAGATGTCAATAGAGCTATGGATGTCTTAGAATTGATACATACAGACATTTGTGGACCATTTCCTGTGGCTTCATAGAATGGTCAACAATATTTTGTATCGTTCATAGACGATTACTCTCGGTATGACTATCTATATCTCATACATGAGAAGTCACAAACTTTGGACGTGTTCAAGTCATACAAGGCTGAGGTTGAGCTTCAACTCAGCAAAAGAATTAAGGCCGTCAGATCTGACCGTGGTGGTGAATACTATGGTAGATATGACGGATCAGATGAACAACGTTCAGGACCTTTTGCTAAATTCCTAAAGGAATGCGGGATAGTCCCTCAATATACCATGCCAGGTTCACCTAGTTTGAATGGTGTAGCTGAGAGACGAAACCGGACACTTAAGGATATGGTAAGGAGTATAATTTGTTATTCCACCTTACCTGAATCCCTCTGGGGTGAAGCACTTAAGACTGCAGCTTACATTCTCAATAGAGTACCAACAAAAGCAGCAGCCAAAACATCTTATGAGCTTTGGACTGGCAAAAGGCCTAGTCTGAAGCATTTCCATACTTGGGGTTGTCCAGCTGAGGCAAGGCCTTATAGGCCTAATGAAAAAAAATTAGACCCTAAGACAGTGAGCTGCTATTTTATTGGTTACCCTGAACGGTCAAGGGGTTACAAATTTTATGATCCCACTACTAAGGCTATTTTTGAGACGGGAATTGCAACATTCTTTGAGGATGTTGAGTTTGGGGGGAGAAATAAGGTTAGAGACTTTGTCTTTGAGGATGAATTTGATCTTGTTTCTCTTGATCAAGAGGAATTGGTTCCTATTCCCACTATTGCTTTTGATAATATTCAGGTTTCTATCCCTGATATTGATCAAATTGCAAATCAAGAACAGCCAAACATAGTCATTCAACCCTTGAGGTGCAAACTCAACAACCTCAAGAATCAGAACCTCAGGAACTCGTGTCATTAAGGAGATCCACTAGAGAGTGGAGAAGTGCTATTTCAGATGATTACATAGTATTTCTCCAAGAACATGAGGAAAATGTTGGATTGATGGATGATGATTCGATCAATGTCCGTCAAGCCTTGCATAGTTCAAACTCTCAAAAGTGGATGGATGCCATGGAAGACGAGATAAAGTCCATGAAGGACAATGACGTTTGGGATCTCATTCCATTACCTGAAGGTGCGAAGCCCATTGGTTGTAAATGGATATTTAAAACCAAGAGGGATTCGAAGGGTGATATAGAGAGATATAAGGCTCGTCTTGTCGCCAAGGGCTTTACTCAAAAGGAAGGCATTGATTATAAAGAGACTTTCTCTCCAGTTTCAACGAAAGACTCTTTTAGGATAATAATGGCACTTGTAGCATATTTTGATTTGAGCTACATCAGATGGATGTTAAGACAGCGTTTCTAAATGGTGACATTGAAGAAACAATCTATATGGTGCAACCGAAAAACTTTGAGTCTGGAGACCCAAAGAAAATGGTTTAAAAATTAAAGAAATCCATCTATGGGCTTAGGCAAGCTTCTCGTCAATGGTATTACAAATTTCATCAAGTGATAGTCTTATTCGGTTTTGAGATGAACGCTGTGGATGATTGTATATACCATAAGTTCAGTGGGAGTAAGTGTATTTTCCTGGTGTTGTATGTTGATGACATACTGCTTGCCACCAATGATATAGGCTTATTGCACGAAACCAAGAGATTTCTATCAAAGAAATTTGAAATGAAAGATCTTGGTGACGCCTCTTTTGTATTAGGAATTAAAATACACCGGGATCACTCTCGGGGTATTCTTGGGTTATCACAAAAGAGCTATATTAAAAAGGTACTTAAAAGATTTGGCATGCATGATTGTAAACCAGGAGATACCCCTGTGGCTAAAGGAGATAAATTCAGTTTAAGTCAGTGTCCTAAGAATAACCTTGAGGTTAAGGAAATTGAAAAGATCCCATATGCATCAGCTGTTGGGAGTCTAATGTATGCTCAAGTTTGTACTCGTCCGGATATAGCATACATTGTTGGTTTATTGGGCAGATATTTGAGTAACCCTGGAATGGATAATTAGAAAGCAGCCAAACGGGTTATGCGATATTTACAGAGAACAAAAGATCACATGCTTACATATAGAAGGTCAAACCAACTTGAGATCATTGGTTATACGGATTCGGATTTTGCTGGATGTCAAGATAGTCGTCGATCCACTTCGGGCTATATTTATTTGCTTGCTGGAGGAGCTATTTCTTGTAGGAGTGCTAAGCAGTCACTCATAGCTTCTTCCACTATGGAGGCAGAATTTATAGCATGTTATAAGGCATCCAATCATGGAATATGGCTGCGAAACTTTGTCACTGGGCTGCAAATTGTGAAAAGTATAGAAAGACCACTCAAGTTGTTTTGTGACAATAAATCTGCAGTCTTGTATTCCAATAACAACAGAAGCTCTTCAAAGTCAAAGCATATAGAGATTAAGTTTCTTGTTGTTAAAGAAAGAGTTCAGAGTGGTCAGGTATCTATAGAGCATATAGGTACAAACTCCATGATAGCGGATCTGCTTACAAAAAGGCTACCACCCAAGGTCTTTCACGAGCACACTGCTCATATGGGTGTTCAGTTATTTGATGATATGCAGTTTTAGTGGGAGTTTGTATTTGAATGTTAATTTTCTTTGTATATAGACATTGTGTGTTTGTATATGTTTTCTGCAGAAATAAAGAATACAGTTTGTTTACACTCTAATTTTGGTACAGTTTTGATCTCATTCAGGTATAAGGTAGGACCAGTTGGAAATAGACATGTTTATATCACATTGCATGTAATTTCCATGCTACACATCCATACTTGATCTATGTCATTTGGTTATATCGATATACGTAATCATTGATGGGTCTAGTCACGTTATATTTGTGACGAAGGCCGCTTTGGTTCTATGTTGGTATGATCAATGGATGAGATTGTTCAGGAATACCCTTATGTATGATAGCAAAGGTTGAGCTCACTAAGGTTAACACATTTTTATAAAGAAACATATGTGACCCAAGTGGGAGATTGTTAGAAAATAATTTTTCATGTGGGCACACATATGTAATTAAATGTGTTATTTAATGCTATCTTAAAGTAAAGCCTAAATTAAAGTGATATAATTAAGATAAAATTAAAAGGCTTTATTGGGTATTAAAATAATGTATGGGTTATTTTATAAATATTATATGTGTAGATACCAATTTGTAATTTCCAGATTTTATGATGGGCGAAACTGAAAATACACTAAAATAACAAAAGTTATTTATTTTGGTTATGGTCCCCAATTTATAAGTACGTTTCATTCTTCCTGCTTCTCTGGAAATCCCATCTTCCTTGAAGTTTCATAAGGAGTACGTATTGGATTGGAAGACAATAACCCAAGTTTATTCAGTGATCATGAATTCAGGTATGCTTTTGTAATTTGGTATGATTCTTCTCAATAATTTGACATGAACGATCCTGTAAAATAATTTTGGTTCAATCCATTCTAACACAATGTACTCCCAAAAAACCATAGAATAACATAATTTTAGCCTTTAGAATTTTTATAAGACAAAGTGAATATATTCATATCGATAAAAACAAAAAGATCTTTTAACACAGCAATAATTTACCGGTTTATTAACATGATCCATTGTATCAAGAAACCCAACAAATGTATTAGTGTCGTGAATAATTAAAAAGGGGCGGCTAAAACCAGCAACCTAATTTATATCTGCGAGTGCAATAACGGTAGCTTATATACTCACATGCAACTCAAGTTTGAACAAAAACGGAGAGGCCTTGAGAAATGTAGATGTGAGTTCCCAAAGGCTTAAGCTTGATGAATGTATTTGTCACATTAAGTGCTTCTAGCTCATTTACCTGGAATAATTGAAATACAAAAAAAAAAAAAAAAACCCTTATCCAACTGAGTTAAAAAGATATTAAATGTAAACGTATTAACAATATTATTTAAAAGGTTTAACACACATACATATATATTTATATATATATGGACTACTTTTAATAGTTACATTCTCAATTGGCTATATATTTTTGTATAAAAATATATATATATTTTAACAATAATCAATGATGTAATATAATAAGTATTCAACCTATTAATTATCATGATTTTTTTTTATCAACCATCACTTTATTACAACTGTTAAACTTATGTCCAATAATTAATGATAATAGGACGTGTCAAAAACATAATTATTAAAACCACATTCATATATATATATATATATATATATATATATCCATGCAGCACTTACCTCATAATAGGGTACCTCCAAGTGCAAGGTACAAGGCCTCAATCGTTGAAGAAAATCAGCTGAAAGGAGATCGCGTAGGATTTGATTAGTCAAAGCTACTTGAGGACAACTGTCAGAGAAAAGCCTTTTGAGTGGTGCACCATTGTTGCGCAGAAACCTACCGAATTTGACCGCAAAGCACTCAAACGACACGAGATTTTTCGCATCACGAACATCAATCTCCCCTAAAAAGAATTACGAAAATAGGATAAGCACAAGTGCTTCAAACTTGAATATTTATTATTATATGATTCCTCACTGAATATCTGATGAGAAAAGGAAAATAATGAGCACTAGAATATAACGATAGGTTAAGCTTCTCAACTTTCTTAGATAAGGCAAAACGAATCCATTTGTCATCCTCATGGCTGTGTTCAGTCGAAAGGCCTCTAACTTGTGTTTGGCATTCTGGTTCAAACTTTAAATATTGTAGCATATGAGAGCTTTATATTGTAGCAAATTTTTTTACTTTTACTGTAGCATGTGAAAATTTTACACTATTCTTAACTGTAAAATTGGTTGAAAATAACTAATGCCAAATAGGTTATTGGTGGCCTTGCAAAGTGCCAAAACTTGGTTAACCCAACTCACAAAACCGTCGTTGTCAAGATCGAGTTCATCAAAGTCTTTAAAATTCTTGGTATCAAAGTCGAGGATCTTCAATGATGTTTTTCCATAGATTCCTTCATCTTCTTGACAACATGCTAGTTCTAACTACCTCTTTTAAACTCAAACGTGATACGATAGCCAAAATATTAAAATAAGATCATCTGGCAAGTTCCTCGTGATCAGGTCAACTATCGAGATATTTATGTTGTCGTTCTACGTACGAGGTAATTGTAATGGTTATATATAGTAATAGTAATAGCAATAACAATAACAATAGTAAGCTATACATGGAAAAATGGTCGAAATATCGTTTTGATAAATGTTCCAAATAGTGTTAAACTATAAAAACGATTAATATTAAGAATATAGCCGATATACAATTGATTGATTGACTTGTTGGTCACTCACTAATTAAACAATATAATAAGTGTTTGACTAACGTCAGTCAGTTATTTATTGCTTGATGACTAATTGATTTAGCAATCAGTTATTGATTTACGTTATGGTCCCTTTTCTTAAAAAGTCACGTTTTTCTAAAAAATAAAGGTTATCAAGACTAGCCACCTTATCTAATTAATAGCAACGACTATTATTTTTGTTGTTGTTATTGTTATTGTTATTGTTATTACAAGGTTTTTAGTGTTGTTAGTCTCTGAACTTATGACGCATCAAACTTCCATTCCGTCATAAGTTGAAGGACTATTGGCAAAAAACTCCGTCATCATAATGTTAAAAATTAATATTGCTTTTTAGTGAGCTTTTGAACTAGCAATAAATTAATGCAAAAAAAAAAATTTATCCCTCTTATGAGAATTCAAATCAAAGATAAATTAAACACTAGCTAATATCTTTATTAATAGTTTCACCAAATTTATGAAACGTACTAACCTTATATTCCACGTCTATCAATTTCTTGAAATATTAGCTAAAATTTCCATCTTCCTCTCTGTAATTAGCTGCTACAAAACTATTAGCATGAGGCTAATAGGTTAGTGATAAACTCATGGTTGTACACATGAGGGAGAGGTTTGCATATTTCGTAGACCGTATGTATAAATTTCACATATGTTTTTTTCTCAAATATATATATATATATATATATATCAAATGTGTTATAGTTTTTGTTTTTTTTTTTTCCACGCAAAACTTCACGTGTGCTAGCTTAAAGGCTCTAGAATATCACTCACCTTGTCAATAGCAGCGCTGAGAAACTTTTTCCTGTTCTTTTTGCCAAGGACGAGCCAATCGTGCATGTCAAGCACATGGGATTTAGTTCCTTTTTGATCTTTTCAATCTATTAAATATTTAAAAGAAATAAGTATAATTTATATTATATGTTTCTATATACGAATATAAAGTTTGAATTTTTTTAAGTGCATAATATTGTATTGTTTTATATCGAATTATTATACAAATACGATGTTAAGTGTCACAAAATATTAAAGAGCATAGGCACAACATTGATATCACTCCAGGCCGACAGGCCCGACCATGGTGCCATTCGTTGCACATTGAGCTGAGCTTGATGTTGTCCTAGATCTTCGAACCAACCCAAATGCCAGCCTCAATCTCACTCCCAACTCTGATTGTAGTCTTATCTTGATCATAATCAAATTGACCTAGACTCGATATAAAATAAAACAATATAATATATGAAAAAGAATATATTTTATGATAGAACACAAGTTGTATCAATTTACCAGCTATATTAGCTTGTATACTATAGTGATCAAAACAAATATTGTATTATAACTTACCATTGCTCTACTTAGGTATACCACACATGCTAATATTCTTGTCCATATATATAAAATATACATAGCAATAGAATTAAAATATTTGATTGATTATTCATTTATTTATTTCAAGCAAGGATGCAATTTTTGCTCAAATTTTTGAAATTTCCGAATCCAATATGTGTTGAAATAGTTTTTCTTTGTAAAATCGTTTTTAGAATATCAAAAAAATATCGTAAAATATCAATGTAAATTTTGATATCGGTGCATCTGGCATAATTTATACAAGATTTCGGGAAATTTTAGAATAATTTTAGTTACTATAAAAAACTATAAAATTTGGCCCTTAGTCCACATGATTGAGTGTTTGTTGTCTAGTGAGTAGTAACAAGCTCCGCGGGGAGATCTCGTAGGGTGTTTAGTATATTGGTTCAAAGCAATTTCAAAAATGTAGTGGAGGAGCAGGTGGAGTTGCTTCTTTGTTAGCAAACAAAAAAAAAATAGTTTTTTAACAAATAAGAAAAAGACAAAAGGAGGCTAAAGAAAAACGGGAAAGGAAGAAAGGAAAGAAAAAAATAAAACAATGTTATGTTTACGTTGGAGTGAAGGAAATAACGTATTTTGAACGCGTAAATAGAGGAGGAGCTTGCCTATTATTAAACATATTTAACATACCAAAACAACTCTAAAAATTATCAAAAATATTATTAAACATAAAACACATTAAAACTACATTTTTAAACATTTTTGCACATTAAGAGACAAAAATACTACTAATTAAAGGATTAATGAGAAATAAAGCATAAATAACTTATTTTATTTTTGAAAAATATATATTTTTACAATTTTATCTAGTGTGGATTGATTTATGCCATAAGAAAAATTATTTAGAGAGAATACTACAAATAAGTCATTACATTATATTTAAAATATCAAATATACCCTCAAATACTTGGAAATTTATTTACCGTTTATAGCCAGAGAGAAGTTCAGAAGAGGGTGACGTCAGTGGTAATAGGTGACGTGGAGGGATCTAAGAGCAAAGGTTAGGCATGTCCGCCATCAGATTCCTGGGCCTAGAGGACGTACGGGCCAAAGCCCATCAAAGGATTTCCGTATCCGAGGACCTATGCTTGAAATAATGGAATTTCGTCTTAAGCATTAAACTTATATTTTTCATCTACCAAAAAAAAAAGATGTTTTTCTTAAACAAATGGCCTGCATTAGCAGAGAGAAAACCCTAATGAAGATAAAGATATATTAGTCTTTTACTTTGGTTTTTATTTTTCAACATGGCATTAAATGAAATAGTTATATAAGGTGCACACATAAAAAAGGTAGCATAGGGCATAAATACTGTATTTGGGGTCAAGTATTGCAATTTTTTCTTAGTTTTTTTGTTTTAAAAGGAAAGGTTCTAATTAACTAACTAATAACGTAATTAGTGACTAAACAGGAAGAAAATGGCGTGGAATCTAGTGGTTGGAAAAACTGAAAAAACAAAAAAATTAAGTAATGTTTACGTGGATAGTTAAACTACATGTAACTCTACAATTGGCCCTTCACTTACGTTTTAAGTAATCCTTAATTTTTTTAATTTTTTAGGGGAGTTTTTTAATCCATTTCACCTAAACTTGTCAGTTTAAGAAAATAAAGCTCTGACACATGTCAGAGACTACGACCATTGGATTCGGTTGCTTTTTCATCAAACGACTGACATTGGCCCATGACTGACCGCTGAGATATGACGCAGACAACCGGAATAATTTTTTTTTTCAAAATAATATCCCAATATTCCATTATTCCACATTTAAGCAAGCAAGAAGCTTGTCGCTTCTTCAAAGCCTCTTTTTCTCACCATTTTCTTTTGTGTTCTGTAGAGACCAAAATCAAAGAGCTTTTCAGCAATATTGGGGCTCTGCAAGTGTTTCTTATTCCTCCTTCATCCGTTTTTTTATACGTTATTTTCTAATAATTTGTGAGCTAGGTTTTCTCTTTTGATTATAACGCTCTCGTATTGCATTTCTGTTAAGAGTTTTGTGTAGATTTTTATGCCCTCTTTGCTGGGTTTTGTCCATTTTATCTGGATAATGTAATTTATTGAGCCCAAAAGTTGGATATTTGAATTTTTTAATTGATTAATTTTTGTTTGCCTTTCAAGTTTTTGTTTGTATTGTAATGTGACTTTATTTATAGGGTTTTTGATAAAGTTGGTTGAAACCAAATCAATTTTATCAAATACGCTCTAGATTTACCCAGGTATCTCTTCGAGGTGTCAATCGACTATTCTTTTTTTTATTTTTTTCTTTTTTTAATAAATAAATAATAGGTCATTGTAGGTTTTACCTGTGAGTGATTGCTGTTGAGATTTATGAAACAAAATTTGGTTTTTGATTTGACCATCACTCTTAAAAATGTCAAAACATTATTTTTAGAAAAATAATTAGTTTTGGTCAATCAATGATTGGCCATAAAAGGTGTTTGATAAGTGTAGTTAAAGCCAACTTTATAGTTACTAAATAGTGTAAAGCTTTTATATGCTACAGTAAAATGTAAAAAATTTCTACAATTTAAAATTCTCACATGTTATAGTGTTTTAAACCACAAAGTTAGTTCTAATTATATTTGCCAAACACTCTAAAATTAATTCATGATTGACCAATAAATTATTAACTGATATTAATTAATTTTTTATTATACTAGTGATCAATTAATTAAACACCAAGGCAATTAATCAATTATTGACGATACTATCTTTTTTCTTTTTTTAAACAAAGTTGTTTTCTTAATTCAACAAACTTAAAACATTTCATTTATTAAAGCATTGGTGTAGAAGGCTACTTAATTTGTCATCTATCCCTTGATAAAATCCTACTTACAAGAGATAGTAGTGAACAACCAATGTGTAGACAATAGTAACGTACCTACAATGCCAGAATGTAAGCTTTATATATAGACTTGTTTTTAATGATTATGTCTTTAATAATTGTATACCCAAAAAAAGATAAGTTTTAATAACAATTAATGATATGACATGATAGGAATTCAACTTCATTAATTATCATAAATTTTTTTATCAACTATCAATTTTATTACAATAATCAGATTTATATCAAACTCTCAATATTAAATTATTCGTTGAAAATATAACTATCGAAACAATCATATATATATATATATATACACTTTTTCTTTCCCTAGGAGCTATAATGCTTGGTTAATAAAATAACAAAATACACAACACGAATGGTAGATTCATGTCAACATCGGAAAGGAGAGCAAGACTTCCATTCAATTTTCCGCTACTCTCTATAAAGTACTTATATACAAGTCCCCAAAACGGATTGAAAATAAACAAAATTTCTTTTTGCGTCAAACATTGGATTTAGTCCAATGATTTCCAACCTTTGGCAACTTGATAATGTTGCCAACCGTTCCAAGCATTTTCTGGCCGCTCACATAGGGCCAGAAAGCCAAAGCTAAAAAGCCAAAGAAATCCCACATCTACATGTGGTGGTTTTGAGGATTTGAAGGATAATAAACATTGAAATCCCGCATCTACATATGGTGGTTGAGGATTTGAAGGATAATAAATATTATAAAGGGAATGAAAGAAACACTAATTTCTCATGTTAGCTCTTTTTATGAACGTAACTTTTACAGTTGATAGAATTAAAGTGATCCCTATAGGAATTGAAAAAGGAAATAATTCTAATGCATCTTTGCTTATATGTTTCATCACAAGTTTTATCATAATACATAATGGAGATATTATTAATTTATGCCTTACTTTTTGAGTTTATAAACAATATGTATGTTTTGTACTTAGAATGTTCTTAAAATGGTTGCACAAATAACTTAATAGTATTAATAGCATACTATATCAGTGTAATTCCCTACCTAATTAAAAAAAAGTGTCAAAAATTAAATTCTTTATATTCTCCCTTAAGTTGAGGGTGAAAAAACTGTAACCCTTTTTCTCAATATAAATTTTTTTTTGAGTATATGGATTCAGGGTCCATTGGGCAATGTATTTAGAAGCTGTTTTTAACTTTTATAACTTTTGATAACCACATACAACAAATTAAGATGGTCGGTAAACCTTACTTCTTAAATTGCTTTTAAAAACTACAGTCCAACGGTACAATTTGAGAAGCATGTAAATAGTTTTTTTATAACCACTTCGATGTCATAATTTAAAATTATTAAACTAACCTTAATAATACATAATTCTTAATCTACTTTTTTTTATATAACAAATTAAAAAATATAATATCTGTGTAAAGTTACAAATTATATATATATAATTCTTTTATTTCAAATATAAATGTATATCTCTAAGTATTTTAATGTAGGGCTTTGTAGAAAAACTGAAAAACCGTTAGACCGAACTAATCCAGCAGTTTTTAGACTATTGAGATCGGAGCATTGATGTAATGTACAAATATTACAAATATTAATATTAAAATTTAAAATAAAAACTACAACTATAAATATACTAGTAATAAATATTTATTTTTGTCATTATACATTTCATAATAATTTTATATATAATTTATCAAATGCCTATAATTTTATTGTTTGTATTCACAGCAACTTTAAAAAAAATTAACTAAACGTCGACTAGTTTTCAGTTCACGGGACTGCAAAGATCTTTTTGTTTCACACAATAGTTGACATAGTTAATTAAAAAGAAAAAACAAAACAAGACAAAACAAAATGTCCATGATTGACATATATATGAATTTTCCTTTTGTAATTTTTGGATAAAACTAAAATCAAACATGGCAACCTTTAAAAAATTCAAATATTAATTGATTAATTTCCTTTTGCGTTCTACTTTGAAAATATAAGTTTTACGGTTTTTCTTTTATTCTTTGGAACATAACACCTAGTTAGTATAAATCTATGAATCTCAAAAGATATATTTGGTGAAAAAATAGAAGCTATCGAGAGCGAAAAATAAATAAGAACACACGAAATTTATAATGATTCACCTTGAATATGAGAGCTACGTTTATTTTCAACTGCGTCAAAATAATTCGCTATGATGATGAAAAAATTGACATAAGAAAAATTGTACATTCATACTCTTAAATTTTTCTCTACCTTCTTTTTCACTCAATATTTTTCTGAGTTACAAAAATAAGCCTTAGCAACTCCTATGTATATAAATACATAAAGAATGGTTTAGTTTCTCAAAAAAAGAAAAAAAAATCTTTGGTTTGAGATGCAACGTCATGGCGCTTAAGTGTAACTCTTCATAAATCCTCAACGTGGTGTCGTAGCGTCAAAGCTCTAGTGTCATGGCGCTCTAGGTTCTACCTTAAGTTATGGGAACTCACTGTTGTAGTGCCGTGATGTTGGCTTTTTCACGGCCACGACGCTAACCCTTCTTTCACCATTCTATGTAAAATGTTGGTTCGCAGGCTCCACCCCCCACACCTGCAAGAGGGGGCTTCCTACTCCCCTTTCAACCCTCACGGTGACCTTCCTAGAAAAGTCGATCCTTGTAAACTTCTACATAAGTTGATAAATCGAAAAAGTATAAAATTAGTCTAACAACATTCCTCGATTTAGAGATCAAAATAAATTGAACTAAGAAAATAGGCACAAGGAGTATAACTTTAAAATATAAAGTAAATAATATCTGAGAACCTTAAGAATATAATTATACATTACAAATAAAAAATTGTATCAATATCAAATATCCTTACATATTATTCAGTATTCACTTTCCTCCCAAAGACGCTAACGGTTTTGTTTGGTAAGTTAATTAAAACTAATATACTTTAATTGTTATAATATAAAACTTTTATATACTATAATGTTTTAATTATAACTTGTAGTTTCAATTATGTTATTAAACACTTTAAACATTTTTTACCTTGCACCCCAAAAAAAAAAAAATTAAAAGGAAGTCAAGGGTCAACTGGGAGGTGGCATCGAGAATATTACCAGTAATATCCTGCTTCAATCTGACCCAAGCGTTCCTCGAGAATAAAAAAAAAAATTCTAACCCAACTGTTCTAATTCTTTTTATTACTCCAACAAAAAAGTTGTGTCCTTTTTTTTAATGTTTAAGCAAAGGTTTTAAATTCTAATTAAATAACTAATAACGACCCATGACCGACAGCTGAGATATCACGCAGACACACGGAATAAAAAATATATATATATTTATTTTTTTTCCAAAAAAAAGTCCCAATATTCCATTATTCCACATATAAGCAAGCGAGAAGCTTAGAGAGAGCCTTGTAGCTCACACAGTTCTTCTTTCAGGGTCTCTTTTTTCTCCCTCCATTTGTTGTGTTCCATCGAAGAGCTTTTCAGCAATTTCGGTGCTCTGTAAGTGTTTCTTATTCAACCATTTTTTTTCTGTGTTTTTTTAAGATAATTTGTGAGCTGGGTTTTCTCTGTTGTTTAGAATGCTCTCAGATTGCATTTCTGTTAAGAGTTTTGTGTAGATTTTTATGTGTTCTTTGATGGGTTTCGTCCATTTTATCTGGATAATCTGTTAAGTAATTTATTGGGCCAAAAAGTTGGTTATCAGATTTTTTTAATTGATTAATTAATTTTTATTCGCCTTTCAAATTTTTGTTTGTATCGTAATGTTACCTTGTAAGTAGATTTGCCCAGTAGTCTCTTCTGGGTGTTTCTAGACTATTCGCTTTTTAATTTTTTTTAATAAATAAATAATGGGTTTTCTAGGTTTTACATGCGAGTGACTGCTGTTGGGCTTGAGTTTATGAAACAAAATTTGGTTCTCTTTTTGAATACGTAATTTAGATATAGTTTTGATTTGACTTAGGGAAATGAAGCAGAATCTAATTTCCTTGTTCTTCTGTTTTCTTGTTCAGTGTTGAAAGAATTTAGTCCTTAATGGCGAATCATTTTTCTGCTTAATATATTTTAGTTCTTTAAATGATGCTTAAAATGACATTAACATTACACTCTAGCATTTTAGTGAATGTAATTAAACGTTTTTTTTTAACATTTTTAAAGCTATTACACAGGTTGAGTATGGCTAACAACCATGGAGAAGCAAGTGAGAAGTTTTCTGGACATCGTCATGTGGCTCTGAATGAAAGGATTCTTTCTTCAATGTCTCGAAGATCCATGGCGGCTCATCCCTGGCATGACTTAGAGATTGGTATTGTTTGCTTGTTCCAATTTATGTTAGCTGGCTTTTTTAACTACTGTATTTGGTTTCCTGTCTGAGGTACCTACTTAGAGTGATGACCTTGTTTTAGTAGTTGAAATACTTTATGCAGTAATGCATGGTGTTTACTCTATGCAGGACCTGGTGCTCCGACGACTTTCAATTGTGTATGTTTTTCTTTTATCCCTATCATTCCGTTAAAACCTGTTTTGTTGTTGTTGTTGAGAATTTGCATGTTGATATGGGTGGAGGGATAGAGTCTAACTAATACTGACCCAACTTATAAAGTATGTGTTGAAGTTTTTGTGAAATTGATTTGATAGAAATGTGTTCAGTAAAGACCAAACAAGTACAATCCTTTCTCAATAGTCTTGTGCCATTTTCTTGTGGTGCATCGTCAACAAGGGAAATCAGAATATGAGCTCAACATCAAAGGTTTTGCTTACTTGGAGCTAATCTATACATGCATGTATTTTTCCATTGCAGGTGGTCGAAATTAGCAAAGGCAGCAAGGTTAAGTATGAGCTCGACAAGGCGAGTGGCCTCATAAAAGTATGATATGCTCCATGAAACTTTCCCATTCTAGCGTGAAGTCTGAACTTTATTATTATAATAATAATAATTATTGTTATTATTATAATTTGGTCCGCTTAGCGGCAGTTACAACACATAAGAAGTGAAAAATTATCGACTTAGAAGCAAATTGGTGCTTTTACTTGGTGGAATTTTCATATGATATCAAAATGCTGCTTGTAACTATGATCCTGCTGCATAGTTAAAATTTTTACCTCCAACAAGCAAAAAGATTATTTCTGCCTTTATCTTTTCCTTTGACATATTTATCAAATTCAAAAATTTCCTGCTATTATTGTGACGGAGAGGTACTTATACCATAATTCAGGTCTGGAATGACTCTACATTCTGTTTCTTTCTTTGTCTAATTGCACTTGATGAATGTTTTGGAAGGACGAATGTCTTGTTCCCCAATTGGAAAACACATTCTCCCTTACATTTCTTTTCCAGAATGTTGGCAATTTATAAAAATCAAAGTTTTGTAATCTAAATAGAGAGAGGATAGCTAATGCACAAAGCTGTTTGAATTAGGTTGATCGGGTTCTTTACTCATCGGTTGTTTATCCACACAACTATGGCTTCATTCCACGAACAATTTGTGAAGATAGTGATCCCATGGATGTCCTGATACTGATGCAGGTACTATTATTTGGTCGCATGAGATTTCATTAATTCCAACTAAATGTTTTACAAAATCATCTTGTATTTTCTCATGCAGGAGCCCGTGCTTCCCGGTACCTTCCTCCGTGCTCGGGCCATTGGATTAATGCCTATGCTTGATCAGGTAAGCCACCTGCCTTTCCAAGTTCAACGTTGTACTTTGACAATAAAATCTTAGCCTGCATTCGAGCCATTAAAGAAGAAAATAATGGTTCCTTGGTGATGTTTAGATTCAGAACTTCTGTCAAGAAGGGTGGTTTCTTGTGATGTTTATTTATGAGTTGATTGTAATAGCTAATCAAACTTAGTAATTGGAACTTTTACTTTGTCCACTAGTTGATCGTGTTCCTTAAATCTTTATTCCGAGTAGCTCGGGTACTAGTTTGCGGTTAATGTTCGTTGCTGATTCTAAACCTTAAAAAGTTCCTAATCTTGGCTTTGATATACCATTAGTAACCTCTATAAAAAATCAACTCCTTCAGCCTTGTGTCTCTGATCAGCTGTAAAACTTGTCACTTGGGCAATGTATAGATGGTAGTTTAGCTTATACACCAAAAGAATTTTAGTTTCGTTTTCAAAGGCTTATGCTTAACATGCCTTGAATTGAATTGCAGGGCGAAAAGGATGACAAGATTATTGCAGTATGTGCAGATGACCCCGAGTTTCGCCATTACACAAGCATCAGCGAGCTTCCTCCGCATCGTCTTCAAGAAATTCGTCGATTCTTTGAGGACTGTATCCACCCACATGGATCATTTAGTAAATGATTCATTGAATACTTCAATTAAAAAACCATCATTTATTGCAAAAACTTTTACAGCTCCTGCAGTTTATTCAAAGTCCCTATTGTCTATAAATTAACCTATACTTTTGTTGCACACGAAATGCTTAACTTTCATGAACAATAATAGACAAAAAGAACGAGAACAAGAAAGTGGAGGTTGAGGAGTTTCTACCAGCTGAGGCAGCCATTGATGCCATTAAGTACTCTATGTGAGTGTTCTTAAGTCTTTTTCTTTCTCGTGCATAATCTGCTCATGAAATAGTGACTAGTAAAAAAGATATAGCTATTGAGAATTATATATGTCGGCTCATTTAGATTTGGTCTTCTATCTCATTCTCAGGTTGAGTTTTTATTTCTCCTTAGACAGGCAGTGGCGGAGCTAGGAACTATTTTCGATGGGCTCGCTATAAAAATAATTAGAGAATTTTTTATCCCATAGGAATATTTATGAATTACAACTAACGAGCGGGGTATAGTTATAATTTTTCGTCAATGCAAATGCGTTTAGTGATTGAATTTTCAATTTGAGCTTAGTAGATGCGTGAGTTTTATAATTTGATATATTTCTTTCGTCCTGAGTTCTTGTTGTCTCTATTTTCTCGCGCAGGGACCTGTACGCGGCGTACATCGTCGAAAGCTTGAGGCAGTAACCCACTTGGAGACTACTTAGCAGATGATGGAGTACAACAGTTATTCTTAACTAGTTTAGTAATATTAGCAAGGCTAATAGACTTCTTGCTGCGTGCCTGTTTTGTGCAAGTTTCATTTCGGGCATAAAAGACATACAATGAACTGTCTTTGTTCAACTAGAAGCTCATGTTACATTTTGATGTTGATTCTTCCTTCTCTAAAAGAATATTGTGTGTTAGAACCTGTTTGTCAAATATACAGCTTAAAGTGTAATAGTAGCGTTAAGAAGATTGATCTTTCTAACGCAGGTATGAATTTAACTGTGTTTTTC
Source organism: Artocarpus hirsutus (assembly GCA_946598075.1). Lineage (NCBI taxonomy): Eukaryota > Viridiplantae > Streptophyta > Magnoliopsida > Rosales > Moraceae > Artocarpus > Artocarpus hirsutus. The sequence continues at coordinate 28,322 of CAMOHE010052043.1, forward strand.
AGTGTGGAAAAATCAAGTGAGATATAAATTATAATCCCGTTTATAAGATTTGTTAGGAGATTATGCATCCAAAAGTTTTTGTTGATTAAAATATTGGACCTTGAATTTTTTTAATTTTTTTATTTATGGCCCTAATTTAATTGCCTTATGCCCGTTTCTTAATTATTAATGGCTTCTTAATCAATTGGATTGCAATGTCAAATATTATTAAATTTAACGTCTCAAATACCAAAATTAAAAAGATGGGTTTCACACCGCTCCATTTCAAACTATTCGTTTTGCATAACATATTTTAAACTTTTAATTTTGATAAATAAATTTTTGACTTTGAGGACGTTGACAATTGAGGTGCAGTAATCACTTTTAATTTTCATTTGATACTCTTTTCTATATGTTAGGTTTTATTTATTTTTCTTAAAACAACGAGCCCTACTTTTAATAGGGTGTTTGGTAAATTCAGTTTTAACTAATTTGTTTTAACTTAAACAATATTAAGCAAAAATATGCTACATTGTAAAGCTTTTACACGCGATAGTATTTTCAATTTTAATTTTGAGACTACCTCACTTCTTAAACACCATATAAAAAAACTTATGTACAAATCTTTGACATAAACTGTCCATCCTTGGTTAGTTATCCTTACTTATTGGGTATATGGTATAGTGGTGAAAAACATTGGTCAAAACTGTTTTTATTGTAATATATGAGAGTTTTACATTATAGAAACGTTTTTTTTTTATTATAGCATATCAAAGTTTTATAGGATTTATAATTGAGATAGCGGTCAAAAAGCATATTAGTTGCTAATAATTTTTTCATTCAGGAAATATTTAGTAAGAATTGAAAGTTCAAGCGGCAAATACAAAAAGCAAGTAATTTGAGGGGGAATGCAACAATGCAAACTACCCTTAAAAAAAAAAGAAAATTTTAAAAATAGCTTTTTAGCTAAAAAAAATTTGATGAATGATCTTTTTTTTTTTTGCATAAAAAAATTAGTTTTTTAGTACCAAAACAGTTCCAGTTTTTTTTTCCACTATATTTAAATTTCTCTTTTCAATATAGTTATTTTTTTTATGAAAAAAATTGAGACAATTTTGATGCTAAAAAAAAACTCCTTTTTTAGTTTTAAAAAAAAAAAAAAGAGGCCAATTTTTTGATTGAAAATTTTTTTGACCCCTTTTTCAAATTAACCCTAAAAAAACAGAATATACCAGTGCAAAATACCATTTAATTTCCAACAAATACCAAAGCTTCGTCTGAAATACTGACTGAAACTCCCTCCTCTGTTTCCACTCAATCTTCTCAAAAACCCTAAATCCGATCTACGACGACAGAGAAATAGTAATCAGCTGAAGAAGAATGGGGACTTTGGGCAAGGCAATTTACACCGTCGGATT
>CAMOHE010052044.1:0-31544 GCA_946598075.1 Artocarpus hirsutus
AACAACATTTTCTCAAAAATCCAAAAATAGAGAAAATAGAGGAAAAATGAAAAATCTTGATTCTAATCCGTTTTTGATGAAATGAAGTTTACATTCTAGCTAATCTAAGTCAATCTAACTTAGATCGAAGCTTTTCTAGGCTTAAAAACTCTAAAATTTCAAAATACAAGAAAATCTTGAAAAATAGAAAAACTTTGAATTTTAAAATCTAACCTCGAATCAAAGCTTGAAAACGTTGTTTTTGTTGTTGAATCTTGTCCCCGAGCCTTCGATCTCCTAGCCCGAAGCTTGAAAACGTGATTTGTTTCAAAAATTTTGAGAGATTGAGAGAGAGAATGAGAGAACCGAGAGAGACAAGAGAAAGAGGAGAGAGAGAGTGCACGGGAGGAATGAGGAGAGAGAGAGGGAAAGTGAAATAAATAGAAGAAGAGAGAGAAAAGTAGTTGCATAAAACTGTGTGCAACCACACTCTGTTTTCAAATCAAATTGTTTTATTAAAACTTAGATTAACAATCAAAAACAATTTAGAATAATTAAAAATCACTAAAAGAGTAAATTAACACAAAGTTTCTTAATTTTCACAAAATAATCAAATTAAGTTTAAAACACTCATCATGGCACACTAATTCACCATTTAACACTCTTAATACTATTTAATTAACTTCGGGGTGTTACAATTAACCAAACGGAGTTTAAATTTCCTTTCAAAATAATTCCTTAAAAAAATTTCTAAAAAAAATGCAAAAATTAGAAAAAAATTTGAGACCCATCATCGGACCTCCTCCCTTGCGACATCGCCGTTGGCCCCCTTCATCCACATCCTGGATCACGACCCCCTCAGTCCCCACCCCCAATCTCTCAGTTGGTAGCATCATTATTAGAGACGATGACCTGGGACCATCATGACCCACCGCGAAGGGTCGTGAGCCAAGACCTTGCCTCCACTAGAAACCCAAGCGTTGCGAGCCACAAACGCCACAATCTCCTCCATCTTGATCAGACCTAAAACGATCCCCTTCGTCGTAAGCCTAGACCACATGGACAAACCCCCTTGTAGTGCCCCCATTTCGCGAGCTAGACCCTGCCTCGTCAATCTCCTCCGTTGAAGCAACGACCTCCCTAGGTGGTAGTGGGTGCGTTTTTTTTTTTTTTTTTTCAGATCTGTGTCTTGTATATTATGTTTTGAGGGAGAGACGCAGAGCATATAGGTGGTGGGCGGTGGCCGAAAGCCGGTGGTGGGTGGAGGAAGAAACATGTGCATAAGGGTGAAAGCAGAAAAAAAGTGGCAAAATTTTTTGCTGATTTTTTTTGCTAATTTTTGGGGCAATTTTTAATTTTTTGTAAAGATTTTATTTTTTTGGAAAAGAATTTGATCTGATTTTTGTTTTAAAAAATATGATTTTTTGGTGAAAAAAATCTAATTTTAATAATATATTTATTGTGTCTTTTTAACCTTTTTTTTAATGTTTCTTATGTTTTAATTTTAATTTCTTTAAAATATATTAGACATTTTATTAAAATTTCATTACTAAAGTAGTCAAAATATTTTTTAACAGGCAAACTTAATAGCTGGAGATCAAATCGGACCTTTGTTAAATGATAAGACCCAGTCAAATAAATTAATAAAAAGTTAGAAGACCAACCAAACTATTTACCCTCAAAATAAATGACTATAACTTTTTAAAATTTGACAAATGGTCATTTATTAGTGATAAACTAAGTTTAACTAATAAATTTTTGAATTTATCAGTGTTAAACTTGATAAGCTCAAGTTTATCATTGATAAACTAGACAAGTTATCAGTGATAAAATGAGTTTAACTGATAAATTCTTCAAGTTTATTAGTGTTAAATTCGATAAATCTAAATTTATTACTGATAAATGGTCATTTTCTTAATTTAAAAAACTTAAGATCATTTATTTCAAAAATACTTCTAATACATATAATATAATTGTCCTTTGGCATATCTAGACTTATCTGTTAATAATACAGCACGTAATCCAAGCATACACAAAGCTTTCTGGAGAAGTAAAAGGGACCAGATTTGATCAATCTCTCCTTTAACACTTGTATGTGTACGAGCTTTACAGGGATGACATATTGCTGAATCCTTAATTTTGCTATGGACCAGTTTGGCAATGGTATACTATGCTATTGCTTTTGCTGATTGTGTTTTTGTTGTACTATGTTGTAGACCAAAAGCATACAGACATTGGTGAAATTATTTTTATAGTGTCGAAGTCAGAATGTTCGATTGTCGTTCGGTTAGTACCAAATGTCGCTCCTGGGCCCGACTTTTCCTTCAGATGACGCAGATGGAAATATCTTCTCTCTCTCTTTTTTTTTTATTTTTTATTTTTTATTATTATTATTATTTTTTTTTTATCATAGCTGAAAGTATACCAAGTTAAAATAGCTAGCGGATTAAGCCAACAGTTGGAAGCACAGTGCAGAGTTTTTGAGCTTGCTGTCGTTTTTATACCCTTTTTCTGTTGATGTCGTTTTTCAGTGTAATAATTGTGGTTTCCTTTTGAAGTTTTAGAGCAAAGCCAAGTTTGTAACAATCCTCAATTTTAGTATTTAAGTAGAAAACTAACAGTATTAAATTTGACACATGTTGTACTGGATACCAAATTTACTTAGTACTAAACATAATAGAGTTCAAATTTTAGTATTTAATTGCTATTAGTGAATGTATTCACTTTTTGATTCAATTATTACAACATTTTAATATCAAATTTTTAAAATAAAAAAATTTGCTTTTATTGATTTAAAAACTTGCTAATTATGACAGAAAATTGTTTCGAAAAATTTTCTTTTCTTAAGCTTTAAACTTAATCATATCTATCCGATTATGTATGTTCCATCTGCAATTGTAAACATCTAATTCTTATGGTCTAAATTTCAATCTGATAAGTATTTTATGATCTATTTTCTTAAGAAATTGCTTGATAATATTCATGTTTGCTTGTTCAAGTGTCAGGATTTTAATTTTTTTAAAGGGGAAGATTTTAATTGCTTAATACATTTAAATTTTGTATGCTTATTCACGCGTTGCGTCTGTTTGTTATAATGCATAAATAATGTAAGCGTTTATTCTCTTTAATCTTTTTCATAATATTTTTCTTATGATGGAATAATCTTGTGGAAACTGGAGTTTCTTGCTTCATCTTAACAAATGCAGACAATAGTTTTTATTTTTTATTTTTTCCAATTTATCTTATTTCTAGATGAATCTAGGATTAACAATGCTCCGCATATTAGTTGTTTCAATCTATTTTTATAATGAGTATCTAGTGTCCACATGCTGTCGTTTGTCAGGGTCATCGTTGTTTCATTGGTTATTGTCGTTTACAGGGTTGATGATTATGTTGTTGTCGTTTTATTGTTTTATGTCGTTTTGGAGGATTGTCGTTTTTTTACATGATATCGTTGATAATATTATTGTCGTTTTTATTTTTATTTATTTTTATTTTGTACCTAGGGTCCCCAACTTTTTGACCTTTGATTTTTAGGCTCTTAATTTAAAACATTAAACACCTCAATCTCCAAATTCTCATTTTCTTAGCACTTAAGCCCCCATTCTAAAAAATTTGACAACTACTGCGGTGTTTGGGAGGAGAGTTTCAACCATACATTGTGATATATAAGAGCTTTATACTGTAACATATTTTTACTTTACACCATAATATATGAAAGCTTTACACTATTTGTTATAACATTATTATTTTCAAATTATTCAAAATTAAAAGCTTTCATCAAATTAGTGTCAAAACATTTTTATGTGCTTATATCCTTTTAAAGTCGTTCACTGTTCTTGTTATTCAGATGGTGTTGCTTTTTATAAAATTTTCGTTTGGCTTCTTGTAGTTCTCAACTTAATGTCCTTTTACGAGGTGAGTTGTCGTTTTAATCAAAGGCCGATCTTAATTTATGTTAACGTCTTTTCTCATCTTGTTTAACTTATAGGGTGTTTGACATGATAGTTGAAACCATTGATTAGAGCTATAAATATTGTAGCATATAAGAGCTTTACACTATAGCAATTTTTTTGTTTTTATTGTAGCATGCAGAGCTTTACACTGTTCCTAACTGAAAAATTTATTAGAACCAACTAATGCCAAGCAAACGATTGATCTCCAATTTTATTATGTTTTCTTCACTAGATATCGTTCTTGGTATTACTGCCAATTCTTTGGTCGTTGATTTGTCGTAATTTTTTTCGTTTTAATTTTATGTTGTTTTCTCCGTCAGTTGTCGTTTTGATGCTGATTTATTTTTAGTAAATTGTTTTGTTTTTAAATTTAATGTTCACGCGTGCTTCCTATGACACTGTCATTTTTTTAAATCTTTGCCGACCTTTAAACATTTTTTATTGTTCTGTTTTGTTTTTGTATTTCTGTATTTTTGTTTTTTTTTTTGTTTTTGTTTTTTTTGTCATGGCTATTATGGTTTATTAGGTTGCTGTTTACATTTCATTATAATAGTTCAGTTCATGTCGTTTTCCAACTTTGCTACACAGTCTTCATCCATTATATGGCTTAGTTTGATAAGTTAAAAACTCTTATATGCTACAGTGCACTTCTCATATGCTACAGTATAAAACTATCATATGCTATAGTATAAAACTCTCATATGTTACAGTTAAAAGTAAAAATATGCTACAGTATAAAGCTCTCACATTTTATAGGTGTTCAGTTTCAATTTTGTTTTCAAACACACTACGTGTTATTGTTTTTGGATGACACTTTTTGTATGGTATGCCATTATGGGTTATTGTAATTTCAAATCTTTGACAAAAATTTTGCCCTTTTTCATGTTTGTTGATTTCATTTTTTGCCGTTTAGTCATGTTTAAATCGTTTTCCCTATTTGAAGAGTAAAACGCCGTTTTATATCTTTTATGCTTTTTTTCAGGTTACTGTTATTCGAAATGCGAAACGTTGCTGTTAATATTTTTTTAGGTTAAAATGACTCTCAAGTTTTTGTCATTTAATCATTTTCCTGCCATTTTTTCGATTTTAAAGGATAACATTTTTTGTCTTTTATGCCGTTCCAGGATGATTGTTAGTTGTCACTGTGAATGTCTAACATCATTATTCCAGGTTATTGTCGTTATTTTATACCTCTATCATTTATCCATGTTATCGTCGTTTTTGTTCTTTGAAAAGGACACCCCATCTAAACTCAAAAAAAAAAAAAAGAAAGGGCAGGAACCCCATCGAATAGTGAGATTCCTTTAGTGTAAACTCGACAGTCATAGCATGGTGCCTGTCGTGTGGCCATGTGTTATCATTGCTACCAATAGAAGGCATGCATTTGTCCTTTACCCATTTTCATGTCGTTTTCCTTTTTGGAATGGAAAACACCATCTAACATTTGAGATCCCTATGCTGTAAACTCAAAACTTGGACTTCGAAACTCAATAGAAACAGCCTGGTGCCTGTGTTGTGCGCTTTTATGCTACCAATAGTAAGCATGGTTATGCCATATTTGCTCCCTAGTTGAAACTTGACAACACAAACCCTCTAAGACGAGCTTTGCCAACAAGGTTTGCTCTATAAATATGTTAGCTCCTATCATTTCTAAACAAACATGTACAGTTTGGCATCTGTTTGGTTCCGATAAATAAATAATAAAGCTCCTAACAACTACAATAAAAATAAAAAAATTGTTTACATACAATAATTTCAAACTATTTTCAGTTCTAACCACCCTCTTATAGTAGTGTTCACCTAGAAACACAACTCACATTTCTTAATTTCATGATTTGTCTACTTCTTTCCCAAAACCAAGGCAATTTCAAATATTTCCACACCACTAGCATAATATTAAGGAATTGCACAACAAAATAAAGATTAAGCCCAACATTGTAACAACAAAGCCAAAAATTAGTTTGTAAAAAATTTGATCAATCCAAGATGGTATGAAACGAATAAACATTCGATTTTCAATGCAATGGGAATGCACCAAGAAAACGTAATCTTTATCAAATATAAAAAAAAAAAAGTAGGCCAAACAAAGTAAATACAATTGTGCAATTTACCTCTACAAAGAACAAAAAATTATGTATTATATGATAACCTTAACCTCTAGAAGCCTTTAGGCCCACTTTCCTTGAGAACCACAGGCTTTTCAGCCATAGAGAGGCAATACTTGGCAATCTCCCTAAACTTGGGAACACTCCGAAGATCCACCTTGGTTCCATCCTTGAGGGTGATGATAATGTCACCCCACTCCCCGATGAAACGTGGCACCACCTAAACGTCCTTGATCACCTTGTATGAGAAGTCGCTCCTACCCTGACCCGTCAGTCCCAAGATGATCGTCACCCGTAGGTTGGTGAACCTGTACCTCAAGAAGAAAGCCCTCGAAACCGCCGCCAAGGTCAAGGGCAGCCAAAGGAGGGTGAAACCCAAAAGAAGATTGGCTATGAGGTCTCCGTAGTGGGCCCCACCATCGAAGAAGATGCTTTCCTCAATGGGTTTCTTGGCCGTGGTGGCGGCGGAGGTGTAGGTGGGCTTGTTGGTGGGGGAGGACACGTGGAGCTTGGTGAGTGGTCGGTTGAAATTGGAAGAGGATTTGGTGGGGAAGTTAGGGAAGGGAAAAAATAGCCTGTTGGACGAGAGAGGGAAGGATTGGTTAGGAGTGGCGGCAGAGGTGGTTGGTGGCGCCGGTGAGGAGAAAATCGACGTGGAGGCCATAATTGGGCTTATCCACTTGGTGGACTTATCCATTAGTTTTGTTAGGAGAAATCGAGGGACAAGAAAGTGGATTGATGTTCATTGGGAATTTTCAAGCCTGGAATTTTTATGGCTTAAGAATTATCTCGCCTTCTATTGGCGAGTTGGGAGGTGGGGGCCACCAATAAGTACAAGAGACATTGTTTTTTTGGCTATCGTTTTGCCAAGTGGTGCTTTCGAAGGCCTTGAGTTGGGATGGGCCCTAAACTAGACTTGTTGTGGGTGTTCTTAATGAGCTCCAGCAGAACCCATGGGTTATTTGGACGATATACAACTTTTTTATTAGGACTAATAGAGGTTTGGCAAATATGATTAGAACCAATTTTTTAGTTAAAAAATAATATAAAATTTTTACATATTACATTAAAAAATAAAAAATTATTAATATAAGTTCTCACACTTTATAATATTTTGAACTAAAAAATTGATTCTAATATTCTTACCAAATATAAGTGTTCTACCTTTTTTTTTTTTTTATATTCAACTTACATTTTAGACACTTTTGATACATGAGTGTCACTTTTTCTTACAGCTTTGATCTACAGAACTTTTGCATCGTAGAAAGACATTTTTGCCCTTTTGAGTTTTGTTGTTAAACTAGAAAACTCCATCAGCCATTAATGGAGCTCATTGAAACCTCCAGAGATCCAAGTCGCGAGGAGGTCCGTAAGTGGCAGAGGCCAAGTTCAATGCTAGGCGGAGGACGAAGAATGGATCTGGTCATGAGTAATGGACTCGAGTCTATTGATGATAGACTCGAGTCCATCAATGATAGACTTAAAGTCAATTTTGTCTTTATTTACTCTAAAAGTTGTATGTTTCAATTTTTTTTCACAAAAAATGTAGAATTCAAAAATGACATGCCACAGAAGTCATATTTATTAAATTGATCCCTTTTTTTCATCTTTCTGATCCATACGATTTCTGTCACGCCTCGGAGTATGGGAGGTAATGTGGTAGATTAATTAAGTTAATTAACAGAAATTTAGTTAAAAACTGGGTTTAGAATTAAATTTATAAATAAAAATATGATAATTTTAAAAAAAAATCGTTTAGTTAAAACAAGTAGATATAATATTCGAACAAATAAAATAATAGAATAAAACAAGCTACGATAAGATAATAAAAATAATAAAATAGAAGGTGAGGCAAGAATGGGTCCCACTGGCCCACATCTTGTGCATACACACAGTACTGACAATATTACAATACAACCACAGTCCAAAATAAAAGAGAAAGTTAATATCTTACATGCCTTGAATTGTTGTAATACAACATACCCAAATCTTCTATTGATCGCAAGTCTGGTCAGTGGACTCTTCTCCAATCCTAAGCTGATATCCACCTAAGGGGTAAGATTTTAAAACAAATAAAACGTGAGCAAAAGGCTCAGTAGGACTATATTTTGAAAATATTTAAATTTTAAAAGAAATTTCATTAATCAAATAAATATGTAGAAAACGAACTAGAACAATCAAATAAATAGATGGAAATTTGATAAAAACTTTTCTTACCAAAACAGTTTAAATAGGTTGACCGGAAAGAATAACATTTTCTTTTTTCGGGGCAAACCATATGTATTTCACCACCATAATGGCCCAATTGGGTTTCGGGACCTGCCCCTAAGGTCACGCACTACACAACCCGATCTCTGATATGGCATCATGCCCTTAAACATAATTATATATATCTTTTCTTGATTATTAAAAATCTCTTTTTATCAAATATAATCATTTACATTCATTATGAAGTTTATTATGAAAATTACCTCAATTCTACCATTTATGAAATCACTCAATAAAAATATATTTCCAACCAATCATTTGAAGACTTTTTTGTTAAAAATTCCTTTTTGGCCAAAACATTTAAAACTAGCTACCAAAGAAGGGGTAGAAGTCCTACCTCAATACTCGTGTCGGTGTCCCACACCGTAATCCTGGTCCGCTATACGTTAGCTCCGCGGATCCACGTACAACCTTAAATAAAAACTAGATCTATTAGTATCTAGCGTGAGATATTTCATGTTATTAAATCATCCTATGGTGTCCTAGTATGCCATTTAGGTTTATAAAATCATTTTTAAAAAGTTAAAATTTCAATCGGGGTTCAAAACGATGAAAACAGGTGAAAAATCATAAAATTTTACCATGCTCGATCGGCCTATCAGTCGCCCTGGTTCGGCCTGTCGGAAAGCCAAGTCCGGTCGACCGAACTTTCCCAGGTTTGGCCTACCGGTCGGATGAATCCGGCCTGTCGAACTCATAAATTCGACCTGCCGATCTTTAAAAATTCTAGAATTTTTCAGGCATGGGTCTCGGCCTCCCCGAGCCCAATTCTCCAATTTCAACCTATTTTCTCAATTCTCAGGCATAAGTAATGATCATAATTGATAAAAAAAAAATATAGTAAATTACTTTTTAATGCTTTAAAATAAGTTTTAAACAAAATTTTTAGAAAAACATGAAAATAGAGAAAAATGGAGAAAAACAAAAAATCTTGATTTAAATCCGTTTTTGATGAAACAAGGCTTGTATTCTAGTTATTCTAAGTTCATCTAACCTAGATTGAAAGATTTCTAAGCTTAGAAAAGCTTAGATTTCAAAATACAAGAAAATTTGAAAAATTGAAAAAGTTTAAGAAATTTAAAACTAACCTCGAATCAAAGCTTTAAATAGCGTTTGTGATCGTCCAATCGGGTTCCCAAACTTTCAATCTACTAACCCGAAGCTTGGGATTGATTTTTACTCCAAAATTTTTTTGAGAGAGAATGAGAGAGAGATTGAGAAACCGAGAGAGAGAGTGACAAGCGAGAGAGAGGAGAGAGAGAGTGTGAGTGAGAGTGAGGAAGAAAAAGAGAGAGTGAGAGATTTTATAAAGAAATAGAAGGCTGTTTCAAAAATACCACGTCTCGCACGTGGTTTTTCAAAATGAGACATGTTGGTCATTTGATAAATTGTTTTGTTTTCAATATTTAAAATAACAATTAAAAATAATTAAGAGTAATTAAAAATCATTAAAATAATAAAAAATATCATAAATTTAGAAATTTCACAAAATGATCAAATTAAGTTTAAAATATTTATTATGGCACACTAATTCACCATATAACACACTAACAACACTTAATAAATTTTAGGGCGTTACAATTTCTTCTTGCTAAAAAAATCAAATATCATTTAAATAACACATATTTGTCTAATCTTAACCCAAAAAATACTTAGAAACAACAATGTTTTTATATTTATTAAAAATGGTATGTTTTAAACTTTCTTATACAAATAATAAATTGAAAACAATACCATAAAAGTGTTATTTCTCAAATTGACTCAAGTTCAGCATGCTTGGAAATAGGAATTAACTTAGGTGGTGTATTACTTTTTTACAACCACTATTGTGTTCCACATCTTTTGTTTTCATCCATTTGGTTCTACCATTTCTCCTAGCTAAAATGCCCAAAATACCCTAAAATAACACATATTTTCCTAACCATAACCTAAAATATCTGAGAACAATAGTATGTTTATGTTTATTGGAAGTTCTATGTTTCAAACTTCTTACAAAAGTGGTACAATTGAAAATCAATACCACATAAGTGATGCTTCTCAAATTGACACAAATATATCATAATTTTTGAGAAAATTACTTGCTATGTTACATTATATAAAAATGTTTTTATTCATGCCACATTTTGTACTACATTATCACTCATATTATAAGTTATGTCACACTTAAACACAACTGGCATTTTTAAAAGTAAGTGTTAAAATATCATATTTATGAAAATTCTCTTTTTATTTTTTTTTCTTTTGATAAATTTGGAAATTAAAATGGTGCTTTAATAGTAGGTAGCACTTACCGTCACACATTCTGAACATCGTGATCGGTAACAAATAATGGTTATGACAAAGCATAACTAACAAAACTAATAAATCCTGCATCACACTCATAATTAGGTTTTGTCCTTATAAATTCGGATGTTCTCAAAAAATAAAAATAGAAATATCTTTCATATTAATTTTGTTACACAAAAGAGATGCATTATTACTGCCTCTTACTGATCATTTCACACTGATCCATTTTGCTAGCATCAATGATATATGTTATTATTTATTTATATGTTTGAAAAATGAAAATATAAGATTTTGAACCTTTTATAGCATTTAAGGCCCTGCAGGTTGGGATTATATAAAATTACGTCTTAACTTGGCAGCAACTTTCCAGGTGTTAAACACAATAATCTCATTGTCACTATATTCACCAGATAAGAGGAAAACAAAAAAACAAAAACAAAAACAAAACCGAACTCTCACTAGGATAGGATCAACCTCGAACTGAGGTAAATTGGACATGTTTTGTTCTTGATAAATTAATGTTGAGAATCCTTTTTCAAATCTAGTATTGTCCGGTACATGATCCCAAATAAAGTTACTCATAAAAAAAAGAAAAAAAAAAGAAAAAGAAGAAGAAAAAATTCCTAGGGCGCTTGACACAACTCACATTAAAATGCAACATAAAATATAAAACATACTTTAAAGTTCATATAGTAACAAGTGTACATAGATAATGCATGTATATATATATGTACTAATATTATTCATCTTATTGCCTGCCACATGCTAGGAATATATATTTTATGTATATAGCAAACATACTTGGGATTTCTTTCATTTTTATATTAAAAAATAGCCCTAATAATATTCCTCAAAATGTTTACTTCAGGCACTAAACAAGAATGCTTGCATGTGCCCACCTAACGACTTCTTCTTTTATAAGAATTGTTAATTCTGCCACAATATATACAGATCTGTTAATTAATGATAAGTCATATTTTATTTTATTTTATTTTTTGTTGAATATATTAACAAGCTATAAGCTGGCATCCTAAAGTGTCACCAAATATATATGCCAAAGTTTTTCCAGCCAATATTATATGCTGCCAAAGCTTGAATATTAGTTGTATAACCTGGACACATGATCCCATGAAAAAAAATTAAATAGTTACTTTGCTCTAATAACGGCGCGATTGGCATGCTTGATGTTCACATTTTAGCTTCTTCAGTGTCAATATATAATATAACATAATATAAATTTCAGAAGTGTAGGCAGATTTCCTCACATGCTTGTTCGTAGATATTGGGATATTGCTATTGGCATGTATTTATCTGTTATGACAGTTGTTATCAACAACTCTTGAATCTATATTAGGCATCTGCTTCCAAAATCCTGATTAATTTGGTATAGTTTAAGCTCTATAACTATTAATATATTACGTATGCACATGTCTGTGTGTACTAATACAAAACTAGTAGCTAGCTAGTTGTTTTCTCAGACAACGTCATTTTGGTGTAACGGAAGAAAGTAATCTCAGTCGAAGTTTTTTTTTTTTTTTTTTTTTTTTTAAAGGAAAAGAAAAAAAAAATCAATAGAAGCTTGCTTAAATTTTAGGGAATTTCGTTGAATATACTTCTAAAGTACTTAAAAAATAAGAGCTAATTAATAACTTAATTGCTATATTGCTGACCACGTATTTTAATCTAAAGAAGTGTTTGAATTACATATAAATGTACAAACATGCATGCAAATGCAGGATAAAGCTCATATAATAGCTATAAAGCTACATATGAATATAGCTTCTTTATGTCTCTTCCAAAACCAAAATATACAAATGGAACCAACATTAGCAATACATATAAAGTGGGGAAATTGGAGGGTTATGTCAGAAAGAAAGTAGTGCATGAAAAGTGGGCATGTACTTTTGAAAAAGCTAAATTGTTCAAAGGTTTAATTGTGGGATATATATTTTTGTTATATAGCAAGTGGGCGACAGTGGGTTTTGTTCACATGAAACTGATCGCATCTGAAGAGTGCATATAAACAGTGTAGATTCTGATGATACATATATAGCCAAGAAATGAGTCTATTGTGGAGTCGTGTGTGTGTCGGAACCGGGAACACATGGGCTTTTGTTAGCCGTTCCTTTCCTTTGTCAGCACATGAAAATTTTTTCAATCTGCCAAACGTCCCCTTCACGAGTATGACCATTTCCAACTCTCTTTTGTTTTCTTCCACTCTTCCATCTGCTTGTCGTTTTTGCCCTCTTGGAATGTGTGTTCGATACCCCCTCCTTATTTCGTGATATCAGCCCTTTCAATAATTCTCTCTCTAGACCCTTTGCTGGATTTCCTTCACATCGGTGTTGCTCTTGTGAGATCAGCAAAATAATCATTTCAAAGACTTTTTTTTTCCCTTTCCTTTATTCAAACCACGTGATTTTCTTCAATAGTACTGCTAAAAAAGACATGATTTCAAAGCAAGAAAAAAGAAAGGAACAAAATGCATAGACTAACTAAAGAGATCATAAAAACAACCTCATCACTCTTATAAATTTTACTAGACCCGTCCTATATTCTAAAGTCCATAATTACTCCTAGAAAAGAAAAACAAAAGAGAATAAACCTTGAAATGTGATCAAATTCAAAAGACAAATGAAACCCCTTTTTATTATTCCTCCATAAAAGATTTATCAGCCCTGATCAAGTGGAAAAACTCAAGTAGTACTTGATGATCATGTATCATATTATCTACTTTATACAACAACATGAGAAACTATTAATTCCCCCTTGAAGTACCAAAAACATGCAGAATATTTTAATTACAAATATCATCAAATGCACTACCCGCTTGCAAATTTTTTTTTTTTTTTTTGGTATGATAATATAATTATATAATAATATATTGACCACGTAAATTTTTGCTGATCAGGATCAATTGAAATGTTGCTGTTCCAACCATGGCCAAAACCCCGACTGATCATCTATGGCGCAGAACATGTTGCTTAGGCTGCCCTCTTCCTTGACCACGTGATGATGATGATGGGGATGATCAATAGTACTACTACTATTGTTATTGATCTTCTGGTATTGGAGCGGGTCTGATCTTGCTGATGATGATGAGTTTTGGAAGAGCTGCGCCACACCGGGGTTGGGCCTCATGCTATTAACGTTGGAGTTTGGGAAGAGAGGTCTTGGATGATTGGAACTATTATTATTATTATTTTTATTAAGAGGGCTGTCTATGGCTGGAGTTCTTGAGATGTCCAACTTAATATCAGAGCTGTTGTCGCTTCTGTTGCTGCAAGACCCTTCCGTTTCTTTAATGTTTAGATTGATTGACTCAGTTGGCTCTCTATTTTTCAGTGACAATATCTGATAAATAATCATCATCATCAGGACATCCACATATATATATATATATATATCGAATCAGGACTTACCAGAATTTATGTACACCAAAAAAAAAAAAAAAGAAAAAGAAATGATCTATATATCTATGTGTGGAGTAGTACAAGCTACTTTTGAAATCATTATGATTATTCCTTTTTATAGCCCTTCACAAACTATGATCAATCAATCAATAAAAAAAAAAAAATTGCTCAGCAACTAATTATACTATTATTGGCAAAAAAAAAAGAGAGAGAGAGAGAACGGGATTCCGATTTCCTAATCTTGGAGGGAATTGCGGTTCCAGGGGCTCACAAAACAGAAAATTATGTAAAGGGTGCTTCTAAAAATCACAAAATTATATATACAACTTAAAAAAAAAAGGGTTGAGCAAGTAGGTGAGTAGAAAGGAGACAGCCCATAATGCAAAATTATACATAATGAAAAAAAGAGAAAAAAAAAATATATATATATATATATAGTTGAACTCCCAATTAATAATTCAAAAGAAAAAAAGAATTAAGCTTTTAATTAATTACCTCAGCTTGGAGTTTTTGGTTCTGAGCTTGAAGAGCATCGTTGTCTGCTTTGATGGCCTCAAACTGTCTTTTGAGAAGATCATAGTCCTTCTCCAACTGCTTGGTCTTCCAACGAGCTCTCCTGTTCTGGAACCAAATGGCAATCTGTCTAGGCTGAAGTCCAAGTGCCCTAGCCAACTGCATTTTCCTCTCCGGCTCAAGCTTGTTCCCCAACTCAAAGCTCTTCTCCAGCGTCTTCACTTGCTCCATGTTCAGCCTCCTCTTCTTCTCCCCTGCCTGCGACCCGTCATCCGACAACTCATCCTCCCCTCCATTCCCCTCTTCTCCCATCTCCATCCCCGAAAACGACATCGATGTTCTCTTCCCCAAAAACGACGCCACTCCTGCATCCCCATTTATTACTACTACTAGTATAAAACAAACTCATCACAAATATCAGACATAACCTAACAGTAAATTTACTAATGACTTCACCGAAGAGTCAAATTCCTCACCTCAAATTAATAAAAAAAAAAAAAAAAACGAAAACAAAAACAAACACAAATGCATGATATGATATGATAATAGTAATAATCTACAATAATTACCATGAAAATCCTGAGGAGGGCAAGGAGGAAGGATCGGATTGAGAGAAGAAGGCGGGTGGTGGTGGTGATGGGGGTGGTGATGAGGATTGTGGTGATGATGATCTTCTTGATCGTTAGGGGTTTGAAGCATGAAGTTTGTTGGGAAGAACGCCATTCCATTGCGGCTACTCATATTGTATAGCTAAATTCAAGCTTAAATCTGAGAACCCAATAATCGATTATATCATATGAGGAATAGTTTGGGCTAGATTATAGCTTCATAAGTAGTAGTAATCTTGGAAAGTACATCATAATATTGGAGCACTACATGAGAATTGATACGAATAGTCGTGGTAGTACTGGCTGATAGAGAAGAAGAAGGTGGCAGAAGAGAAGTGGTCAGGCTCAGAGCGTAATAGGAGATAGTTTTTTGGGAGAGAAAGGGAAGAGAAGGAAGGACTTATATCAATATATACATATGTAAAAAAAAAAAAAAAGAAACCCTATAGGTAAAATTTAAAAGGAGTTTTTTTTTTTTTTTTCTTCCAAGTTGAAGGAGGTGACAAAATTGGCTAATGAACCCTACAGGACTTGTATATATATATATAAATGTATATATATATACACACACACTTTACCAGCTTCTAGGTGGATTTTAAATCAATAAATTGCATTTATTAATATACTTTAATTAATTAATTAAATCTATTTGTATGTGTAGAAGGATTTGGGAGACCAAGGAAGTGAGATGAGTAGTTCTACATATTGGGACTGCTGCTTGTCTTCATGGGGTAGAATTAAATGCTTTTAGGTTAAAAAATTTACGTCACATGTGAATTTTTTTATCTGCTTTTTCCCAAAGAGGAAAAGGGCATGATTAATTGAAACTTAAATTGTGTAGTTTTAAGGGTCTTTTCTTACCGTGGATAATATTTTATAGTAAAATACTTTGTGATCATGTAATGTTTGGGGACTTGATGTTACAGCGACGTTAAGTTCTTTGTTTGAAAGGAAAAGATGAGATAACTAACAGTATTAACTGCAATAAAATATATACACAGACACACACTTTGTAGGAGAAAGATGAATCAATATCCTGTGATTTTTAAATTTGCACAAAAATATATCTTTAGAGGATTTTTGGATTTATGAATTATGATATTAATTTAATCCATCATTTACAATATTGGACAAGTGCTTTTCACTATCAAAGATCAGACAAACAGTGGTGTTGTTCTTAACACAGACAGTTGTCTTTTATATTATTTGTTAATTTCAGGAGGAGAAGCAACCGCTTTTCAGGTAGCTTGTTTTCATAATTTCCAATTGTTTTGTTTTGTTTTATTATATCATCATTTTTTTGGTGGAAAGCTTGAAATTCAATTGTTAAATTAATGGAAGAAAATGGGGCGTTTCATGTTTTATTATTCTTCAATGTGAAGTGGGGCGACTTTGAAGAAGAAGATGGAAATATCTATTGTATATATTATCATCATGATTCATTAATCAAACTTCAAAACCTAAAGGCTAGCCATACATCAATATGGGAAAATATAGGATATAGAAGAGAATCTTTCTAGAGAATTAAATCATCTTTTCTGACTAGAAAATTGGGGGGTTCCTTAGAAATGAAAAAAAGAAAAAAAGAAAAAAAAAGGCTAATAAGATGATGACTAGATGAGTGGTACTATTATATACATACATTGGTCATGTTTGTCTTAGTTTGTGTAGGAAAAGGTGTTTACTTAAGAAAAGAGAAATGAGTTGGCTCTCTTGTATGCTTTTACTCTTTAAAGTCCCCAAAGGGGGGCCAAACAAATTGCAACTCTCAAAAAAAAAAAAAAGAAAGAAAGAAAGAAAGAAAAGAAAAGAAAAGGAAGTCCAAATTAAGGGGATTGTATTTGGAAGAAAGGAAAGAAGAGAGAGAAAGAGGAGGGAGGGGAGAGAAAGGGGCAGGAATCTAGGGGGATGGGTCCAATTTGGAAGAGGGACAGGGTTTGCTACCTAACCCACCAACAGGCATCGTGCATTAGGACGAAGCTCTTTTCCATCACCCATTTATCCCCTTGTCCATCGACTTCATCAAGTTTCAATTTCATCCCCAACACAAAAAATAAAATAAAATAAAATAAAAATAAATAAATAAATAAATAAAAGCCCTTCAAACAAAACCCCTCCTTTAGTTTAGTAGTAGTACTATTGTGCATATATATATATCAACAGGTGTTGCAATATTTTATGTGTGAAAGAGAAAGGGAAAGGGAAAGAAGGAGAAAGTGATCATGATTTTGAAAAGCCCCTTCCAAGGCAAAGCTGTTGTTACAACCCTACTAGAGCTGGTCTTTTTTTGTCTTCGTGCCCCATTTATAGTCTCCAAATGTCTCTCTCTCCTCTCTCTCTCTCTCTCTCTCTCTCCCCTCTGCCATTCCTCACTCCCCCCAAATGGCCTTTGTCATATATATCCTCTTATTTCTGATCCCTCCCTAGAGTTGACATCAATTAATATAACAACAGTGGAGTGTAAATTATTGTTGTTGGACAAATCTATGCCAAAGCAATAGTGTTACAAACGTTAAATGTACAAAGTCGCCCGGCATCTGAAATTAAAAAAAAAAAAATTAACCAATAAAACTTGGTTGCGTCTGCTCAAGTGGGACCTATTCAACTGAGGGAGAACTAATGCGCTTATGACTTAGAGCTATTCTGTGGTTGAATATATATTGGCACTTCAAAAAAGAAAAAATACACACACAGACATACTTTCTCGGATACCAAATATCAGACATTTTTAAAAAATTAGGGTAGGAACTATTCCTTTTCACCTGTAGGAATTGTTGTTTTATTGATTTCAATTTATTTTTCAACGATCTGATCTCTCAATATCTATGTTTAAAATGTGGATGCAGATGTAGATTGCTTCAAGTTATAATAAATCAAATTGTTGAAAATTAGTACAATGACTAAAATAAAAATACCTACTAATAGTACAAAAAAACAGTTCTCGTAAAATTTCCAGAAAAATCTTTTGCAATTAAATTAGCAGAGTAATGTGTGTTATCAGAGTGGGACCTACAAATTCATACTATTGGGATGATGTAGTTTGACAGGAGGCTTCTCATACTTGAGAATTACAAAGTGTTATAAAGTCCGTGTTTTGGTAGTAGCTAATTGAAATCTTTTCATATATTATTGTATTTTCTTTTATAAAATTTCAAAATTTTGTTCAAGTTTAGTTTGAATCTATGAACAAACGGGGAGAAAATAAGCATTTGAAATACAATTTCAACTGATAATTGGAACATGATGTTACGTTAAAAAGAAGTTTCTTCAATAAGTCCCATTAACTCGTGCTAAATTTTAGACAATTTTGACTAGACGCAAGATCTATAAAACTTATAGAGTGTTTAAAATTTCAGTTGAAAGTGAAAAATTGAAGTTTTAAGTTTAATACCATAATATATGAGAACTTTACACTATTTATTAATTAAAACCATGGTTGAAACTGGCTTTCAAACAACACATAAGTAATATTCTTAATTCGAAGGTTGATTTGGCACTGGGGAATTCTCTCTCTCTCTTTTGTTTCTTTCACTGTGATTCGAAGATACCTAACATATATAAGAGACTTTTTGTATTTATTTCCCTTATGGAGAGCTTGTTAGGAGGGGGAAGAGTGACGGGTATTAGTGAAAGAATGTTGAAACATTTGACAATTCGGTAAGAGAGAAAATATGAAGGAAAGAAAGAAAATTTTTGTAATAAATTTTGCAACATTTGTTCGAACAAAAAAAATATTAGTTTAAACTAATTTTATTGCATTGTTTTCTCTCATAAAATTTAAATTGTTATAATATTTTTAATTTAACCTTTGATTCGAATCATGTTTCTAATCACAAGCTTAATCTCTTCAAATATAATAAGATTAGACTGAGTAAAATTTCATATTAATATAATAAAAAAAGTTATATTTTTTCTTTCTATTTTCTAAACCTAAATTATACAACACTTTTCTTTCCTTTTTCTTTTTATTTTCTTTCACTCTGTCACGGAGTTCTACAAAATTATATATAAATATATATATATGGACGTAAAAATATAATTTTATCGTTATCTGTACAAACAAGGTGATGGATGGGAAACGATGCTAATAGGTGTTTCTAGGCTAAGAATTATCGTGTTACAAACCAGACACGAGGACCCATGAAAAGAATCTCAAGTGTTCAACACATGGTCCCAAAATGGCTTAAATTTTGGTCTTAGTCTATCGTTTAGAGGGCATGACAATTGTCTTATCACTCTTTCAAGAATTGAATGTTCAGAAAGGCTGTGATTATTTAGCATTGGAAAAGGCCAGCAAGCAATATTCACCAAAATGAATACTCTTACTTGGTTTAAGCTAATTGTCCACAAAAGAACAAAAACCATGAATAAGTAAAGATAGATATATATATATATATATATATATATATATATATTGTTTCACTGAGCCAGAGTAGAATTACATTTCAATCAATTAAAAGCAGTTCATGCATGGGAAGAGAAATGGTGATAAAATTAAAAATTAAAATAAAAAAACATGGATTTACTACTGGGAGATTCCCCTATGGAACTGTGCAATTGTGCAATTGGAGGTGGTCAAGTGTGTCTTTTGATGCAGAAATCATTAGTTGCCCTTATTCTGAGAAACTGGGAATATATCTAGGAGTAAGAGTAAAGGAATGGGACCCATCAATCTGCATACTGGTTTTTGATGGGACTTTATGTGGGCCCCACCCAAAAAAAAAACAGTGCTTTACCATTGGTCAAAGACAAGAGACTCTTGGCTGCATCACATGCCTTTGTTAGTTGGAAGCTCAAGAAGGGTGTGCCCTATTGGAATGGGGTGGATCCATGTTCCTTCAACTCTATTGCCCATAATTTTTTTATTTACTCTTTTTTTATGTGTTTTTTTTTTTCTTTTTTTCCTCCTTTTCTCATTTATTAAAAAGGAATGAAAAGAAATGTTGAAAATAATAATGAAACCAATAATGATTGAAAAAAAAAAAATCATTATTTTTTTCATTTTTTTTCTTTCTGAATCTTCTTCTGCACTATATGCATGCCCCTCATGCTCCTGCTTTGTTCATCTTATTCTGATCCCGTGTGCCCTCTTTGGGTTGACGTCATTCAATCTTCTCTGTAGAGTTCTTTTATTTTATTTTATTTTATTTTTTCTTCTTTTGAATAGTTATTATTTTATTGGATTTGGTTTTGCGGGAAGGAGATATGCATTGATAATGATTCGTCAACCGCTGGTCCAGAAATGTTTTCGTTTTATTTAGTCTTCACCTCGTGGCCATGTTTTTAACTTTCTCTAGCGATGTGGCCCGTGTCATCAGAAAAACCGTCCATTTCGCAGGACATCCCATGGCTTTGCCCACAACATGGATAATAATATTAATAAACATTATTATTATTTTATATTAATATTACAAACAGTAAAAGTGTAAAATTAAGAGGAAAACAATAGAAGGGAAAAAAAAAAGCCATATGATTAATCTAAAAAAAGGATTAACAAAAAAGACTAATTTCCCTCGAATTTTCCACTAATATGAATATATCTGTCTTTCCTTTTCGAAGTTTGCAATAAAGGTTGTAATGTTAAAAAAGGGAAGGCATGCAAGTCAAGGTTATATTATTTTGCAGCTTGTACCAACTTGCAGGATATTTGGTAGCCGAAACCGGGAAAAGAAGACTTTAAAAAGTTTCTTTTGCAGTTTGACATTTTTAAGGGAAAACCAAGCATGAGATAGGAAAGGAAAAAATTAAAAAAGGTGTTAAAAGGAGTATAAATTAAGAATTGACCCGCCACCACATTGAGGGCGTCGCCCACATCTATCTACATAGCCTGCTGGCACAAGTAAAGAAACCCCAATTGAGCTTTTGTTTTTCTATTTTGCCTCTTCTACGTACAATACAATTTTTCTCTGGCCGAGTATTCAAAAGGGCGTTTGATTCCACCGGTTCGAATAAAATTTCAGTTCGATCTAGTTTAGTAAGAGTGTTTTTCTCATAAAATTAAAATTGTTATAGTGTTTTTAGTTTAAACTGTCGATCTAAATATTTTATAAATTGTCCACTACTGCTGGCTTACTAGTTAGTCCGATGGAAGAGAGCTTTCCAAAGTTGATCTTCATGTTTTTTTTAATTATTATTGGCGATCGCCAACAAGTCCACAATCATTTGGGGTTTAAGACATCATGTTATGATTATGAAAGTACTAGACGTTCAAAGGCCAACTTCTTATGACCAAAAAGTTCACCAAAAATACAAAGATAAAAAAAACCAATTACAAAATAATCAGTGAATATCATGTACTATTGAAGAGGAAAATCTTTCATCTCCTCTCTCTCTCTATCTCTTTCTCTCACACACACACATCATGATGAGATGTTCAGTCGTTACGTGCAGCGGGACTGATACAAACCAATTCACATCTATTACTTTAATGCTTATAAAGTATTTTTTCCATAATTTGACCAAATTAAATCTGTGATTTTTGTTTCTTTTCCATTTGAGATTTCCTTGCTGTTTATGGGAATTCTAGAAACTGGATCCAGATAAAGGAAAGCGATGGAGTTATGGGATACCAAAACAATAATATTATACTAAATTAAAGTCTGAAAATCATGGACTCAATCTCTAGAACATAGTTTGCACAATATTGCATACTACCAACCACCCACCAAACAAGTCATCCATCACAACCATTTCTGAACTTTGTTTTGAACAAATTCACTACTATTGCAGGCTACTAGGACCATTGTTAAAGCAACAAGGTCCACACTCTCACTTTTTTATGTCCTTTTTTATTTTTTATTTTTTATTTTTTAAAAAACCCTTTGATGTGATTGATCGTGAACTTCTTAAGAGATAACACACGTGTGTTTGACATTCACGTTCTAACACAAAAGTTTTATTCACTTTAGTCTAAAGCTCTCACATGTTTAATGTTTGAATTCTGACTTCAAATTCCAACTTAGTTCTCAAACAATCTCATCTATTCGACTAACCCCTTTTGATTGATTTGTCATTGGTTGATTCATTTAACTTTTGATGCCTATCGATATCTTTTTCTACAGCCAACAATTTTGTCACGATACGATGATAAGATACAAAAATAACATGAGATAAACGAGTTTAAACTGCACATTTATTACTGAGGCCATAAATAGGTTGACACGAATAACACAAAAATAAACAGGCTGTATTTGTGCTAGCACTTTCACACGCTTAAACACGTCTTTGCTTTTAGATATTTTTGTGGTTTTTTGAATTATTAACATTTGGAGAATGTATGTTATTGTTATTACATGTGTGTTTGATTTATCTACAAATTTGTCAATTAATATCATTCTTGAATTCTATATAAAAATTTAATTTTTTTTCTAGCTAATTGGGTCATAATCGTATCATAAACGTGTTTTTGTTGTGCCAACCCACCATGCCCTGTTTAATAAAAGTGTTTGGGAGTCATGTCGTGTTACCCTTATCAAATACGCTTCGTGCTCGTGTTTAGGTTTTTGGTTCGTGTTTGTACTAATCGTGTCATGACATAACCGTGTTGGGCCAAACACGACACGTGAACATAAATTAACAGCCTGATTTTTTTTCTCTTCAATCATTACAGCATTGTCATCTTGAAATTATTTTAATATTAAAAGTTTATTTTTACAACTTTCAAGGCTTAATAATTATGAAAAAAAATAGATATAACATTTGAAATAGCATTATATATCAAAACACAAAATAAAATAATACAATTGTTTTCACACTTTTCAATGATAAATATAGCATTGATATTGGCCTTTACAGTTGAGATGGTCTTAGCTCGATATCATCTGAGCAACCATTAGGAGATAACCGCGAGGCCAATAGGAGAAATTAAGAAACGTTGAAATAAGAGAGAATTATCTTCAATTAAAAAAAAAAAAGGAGAAATATCACAAGGAACTTGGCACTAATAAACTCTTAATCAGAGCAACTTAACCCATTTGATTTTACAGTCAAATGTCCGAAGAGAGCAAGTCCTAACTGCTAACACGTACTCGTAACCCGCGGCCCACCCCTCTGTCCGAGTTCACACCCACGGCCCACCCCTCTTTGGCCCACATCCACAGCAACAACGCCATGGCTACGAACTACTAGGCAAAGTTGCGGGCCATCAGGGGAAAACTTGAAAAATAAATAAGTAAATAAAATCCTTTGCAAGGAACATACGTGAACAATCAAAATTCTTGCATTGCCTTTAACGAAAAGCAAAATTAAGAGACTTTTTTTTTTGGCTACAGAAATAAAACGTTATTTAAAAATGCACTTTTTGCATTTATCACTGCCGACCATAGGGGAAAACATGCAAAGCTCATCTAGAAGATGGTTGGGTTTCAAAGTGTAGATATTAAAACAGTACCAAGGCAAGTGCTTTCTTCGTAATAACCTTAATGTTTTCAATTATAAAAATCTATATGCTTTCCGATATAATTGAACTTTACACTCTATACGTAGGCTACAAATACCCCGCATAGGAGGATGTGGGAAAAGAATGAATGAAATCGTGTTGATCTATAATTACTTTTGATATGATCAAATATTACAAGCACGCGCAATGTCAGAGCCATGCCTCCAAGAGAGCAAGAACTCTCACTCTCGTATGGTTTGCTGAGAACGATAAAACAGGTTGAGCATCAGCTTGAAGGAACTAGAGTAGTCATTAACCGAAATGAAAACCGGATGACTTGAACGAACTGCTCGATAGATCTGGCAGCCTGCGCACTGCGATGACACCAGCCGCAAGTGCGGAGACGGAGGCCAAAACAAAGGCAGGTATATTTCCCCCACCGAATAACGCATCCCATGGCCCAGCTCCAAGAGAGACAATCATCTAATCAATCCGACGTAGGCATGCAATCAGTTATCACAAATTACCATTGCAACTAAAAGAAGAAACCTAGTAAAAGTAATATTTAAAGAATCAAATTTGAAAGTCAAGGAAACCATAATAATACCTGTGGAACAACAATTGCAAGATTTAGAACTCCTATAGCAAGCCCTGCACAGTTAAATAATATTAAACGTCAGAATCAGTAAAGGCAGCAAGACTGAGAAAAAGCAGATGCTAAAATCAACATATATAAAAAGCCTTACAAACCTTGGCCACCACCAGAATCTGCAGTCAGCTGTGCAGTCACTGAAAAAGGAACACTATACGTAATCTGCAAAAGACAAACGCTCAAACATAAACAAACACAAACTTCTAGACAATGTGCAAAGGAAGTCGGATCACTACAAGGGCATTAAATCTTACAGCAAGTGGAAAGCCAAGAAGGGCAAAAACGACCAGAGAAGCAATCTTAATAGTTTCATTCCCTCCTATTACGTGTTGAATCCCCCTAGAATATTCTCCAACTGATATTAAGCTTATGATAGCAGTTCCTGCCATGCAGACAAACACAATAAAGTTGCTCAACGCCCACACAAGTCTTGGACCCAGCCGCTTACACATAGGTTCGATAAGGAAAGAACTGATTCCAAGAATAACCTACGAAACAACACAGTAAGCATAACATAAAACATTAATTAACAGGATAAACATAAATCTAAATACCTCACAGAAATAACAAGTAAAACCCAAATTGTTTCTAATAAAAGAATGACATCTTATTTACTCAACGAATGGTCTGAAAGTTTTGCAAAATTTCAAGAATACTTGTGCTCAAATTTGGGTTCTTACTGAATTCAATAGCAAACCAAATGCACCTTCTCTGACACCTTGATCATAAGCTGCTACTTCAGACGAGTTCCCTTTTGGATCCCCATGATAAACCTCTCTTCCCATCCAATCCGTATCAAAAAGAAAGAAAGGAAACCAGGATAACTGCACTTGAAAGTATGAATGCGCACATAAGACAAGTTCAAGCAAAACAAGTTCAATGAAATAATCAAACGATTCAAACCTCGGTATTACAAAAGCTAAATTTATACAAAGACAATCAATAAACGGACCATGTTGTTGTAAAACAAAATACTAATGCACGATTGCATGGTAGCACTCACCCAACTAAGTGCCATAACAATGAGCACCGAATGCATTGCAGGTGGCAAATGCCTTAAACTGGTCAATAGATTGACTAAAACGGCTCCAGGGCCATCATTATTAAAGCCATTACTCTGATCATCAACTTTTGAATTCACATGCTTTAAATTTGCAACCCTCTCGTAGCCACCCATAGCTTTCTTTCCACTGGCATCATCCACAGCCGGCATATCAGATTTTAGTTTTGAAAGGTCAAAGCCATTTTGCTGTTGATCCTCAAGCAAAGGAGCAGAATCTGATATACGGTAGGGCTCTTTGACGATGAGTGGAACCTCTTTAGCAAAATATAAAGTTACGAGTGTACAAAAAGTCAAGAAGACCTGCACAAATAAGAATCTTATTTTTTAGATTTACAAAGACTAGTTTGGACTTCAAATGGCCTCAATCGTAAGTTGTAACATTTTTAAACTGTTTTTCAAAAAAAATTGAAAAAAAAAAAAGCACATTCCAAACACAAAACACAAAGCAAAACAAAATAATGTGACTGTTCTGATGCTATCAGGCACGACTTAAAATTAAGTATAGAAAATATCAATCTCCAGTTTTTTTTTTTTTTTTAAACCCAAAGCCTGGAGATACTCCTCGTCCTTGGCTCAAAATTAGTAGATCACTACAACATCAACTATGCAAGGATTAATACTAATCTTGAATAAACAATGCTTGGCTAAATAACTGACCACTGCAAGAAGAAATGCTGCCTTAAGATTTCCACAAGCTTCACAGCAAGCTTTGCTTAACAAAAAGGGAAACCATCTGCCCAAAATGGATAGCAAATTAATCAGTTGAAAATTGAATAGGGAAAATTTAAGGATTATTAATATCTTCACCAAAAACTAAAGCCTTGCAACAAAACGTTGAAGTAAGTCCAGAGAGCATGATCTCGTGATTGGTGAAAGTGGATCAAATCTAGCAAGAACAAAAATACTCGCATGCATCTCCAATTACATAAAAGGGACATAAACAGAAAAGATAAAACATTCAAGAAGTCTCACTCGTGCCATTTTCCACTAGCTCCTGCAGAGAATCCAAGGATGTTACCAACAGCCATCCATAAACAAAACACAGCATTTGCTGTATTGCGTTGATCAGGGCCTAGAACAAAATCACAAAACAAAATCATATAATGCTATTGTGCTAATACTTCAAGTCTAGAACATAAAATAACCAACACCATAAAAGTTCAGGTATGGTGTAGAGTCACTAATAACACTACAATAGTAAGACCAGAGAGAGAGAGAGAGAGAGACAGAGACAGAGAGAGAGGAAGTTACCAGCTAGATCAGCCAGAAGAGCACGAGCAGGTCCCTAGAAAAAATAAAATAAATGTTTATGGTTTACTCAGTACACAATAATTCAAGGAAAAAAAGTTGCAACTATTTTATTTCTTTTTCTTTCTTCTCCCAACATTCGAACACTAATTATTAAAAGAATAACTCACCTGCACGGTATTATTCGCAAGATCAAGCAGCCAAAACCCAATTATGAAGACAAGAGCTGCCCTAGTTCGTGTACCTTTGAAAGTTCTGCATTTCCTTAGATCAGTTGGTCAACCTTAAAAAGATTTTTGTAGTATAGAGTACAAAAAGTTAAGAGAAGGCAACAAAAACCTGCAATGCCCTTTTGTATCTCCCAGTAAGGATCCGATGTCTGCAGAAAACCCGATTAATATCACCTATACATTACAAGGCGTCGTTTAGCTCATGTTTATTATAGAATAGACCAAATCAACCATTGAGAAATAAGTAGAAAAATGCTAAGGCTTACAGAAATTGAGATCAGGAGAGATCCAGCAAGAATGAAGGGACGTCTTCTTCCAAATCTCGAGGAGCATTTATCGCTCCAAATTCCAACACATGGTTGAACCTAAAAGAAAAGGCAAATAACTCAACAACCTAATCATCTAAAACGTAACACAATTTACAGTCTGCATAAATCATTTCTTTAGAATCATACTTGAGACACTTGGCCAATTGACTTGGGGTGGTCTTTAACAAAATACTTTGCGCTAGAGAAAAGAAGAATAAGAACCAGTTTACGACAGCATAAAGGACTCAAAAATCCCGTATTATGATCATAAATGGAGCCAATACAAACGTATACAAGGGTTTACAATTAGAATGTCATAACAAATACAAAATTAAGAATGTTGAAAGTATTTGGATACAGTCACTTACCACCAGGCCTGTAATAGGGCCACAAAGCCAAATAAACGAAGAAAAAGCGTGTCCTATCCCAAGTGTCTGAAACATTCAATCAAAGTTGAGAATAGTTAACCAAACGACGACCCAAAAAACATGAATAGAAATCCCAACAAGTACAAGCAATCATGGTAAAGATACGAAAGAGCATTGTTAACAAACATGCATTACCAATAATAGATCAACAACGGCATGAATAATAAAACGTAACTGACTAGAATCTAGTCTAGATATACATAAAAATTAAAAAAAAAAAAAAAAAGCATTCCAACTTCGGAATCAAACTCAATTATCGTAAGTTGTAACCAAATATTCTTAAAAAAAAAATCGAGTACTTTCTATACTACAATGGCAGTTAGTACATTAAAAAACCTTTCTTTAAATCTAACACAGAAAACTCAGAGAAATCAGAAAACATAATTCAATGCCAGAAAATATCAGAAAGTGATAAGATCGATCCAAATTGGATTTCCATTAATCAGAGCAACAAAATAATAATAACAATAATAATTCAAAATTTGAAAGCGAACCTGTACATAAGGAGTCAAAAGCGAAAGCTGCAAAGCCCAGCCGAATTGGACACCGGCGGCGACCGTACAACTGAGAACCAAAGTCACCAAACTGCTGTACTTGGATCTGGGAGGATCCGGCGCCGAAGACGAGCGGTCAGCGGTTCCGTTGGAAACCCTAGGAGACGAAGACGAAGACGAAGAAAACAAAGAGGAAGGACGCGAACTCGGATTGAGCTCGATCCGATTGTGGGCAGGAGGCTCGTCGAATCCCACCAATTCCAGCTCCGCCTCGTTCAGGTTCCTGTACGGTACTTGGATCGTTACTGAGTCCGCCTTCCCCGCCATTAATGGGTCTCAACGACTCAGCGAAAACTCGATTCCAACCGACCGTACATCAAATTCAGTTATGGAGATCTAGGTTTTCACAGCCAAAAAAAATCCTTTCTGTATTTTTTGAAGAACAATAATCCGATTTCGGAATTACAAAGGAGGGATGGAGAGAAAGAGGGAGAATTATAAATTAGCCAATCTATTTATCAGGTAGATTTTACTATACTGCAGGTCCATGGAGACTCCTGCTGAAGTCACTAAGGACCGTTGGATGGTCACCGTGGCCCCACATGATGAGAGAAGTGGGCCACAAGGTTAAATGTGACAAGTCAATTCCGCGATTCTCGCGTGGGCTCTTTACGGTGGTTTTCGTGCGACCGCTGCGTGTAGTCTCGACGGAAAGTGGATTTTGCCAAGAGGATGAATCGGGACCATTAATCTAGTCGTGAGGGGCGGGTGGAAAATTCTAAAGTCCAACGTGACGTTCTCATCAAGGGAAGTATGACCGTTCAACCGACCGACAGTCCCACACAGGGGAAATTGGAATTAAATAGTGGGGTCAATTTTTAAAATGTTTTTCTTTTTTTTTTTTTTTGGCTGATTTACCTAAAAAATAATAATCTTTTCTTTGCTGAATTATGAAGTGTGATCATTAAACAATACACTCCTTTTGATAGTTTTTTTTTTTTTTTGTTTTTGAAAAAATAAAAACACTTTGATAAATATGTTGTTTTTAAAATTGCGTTTGGTAATATATGATAGTGTTATTTGAAAAAAAAAAATATTAATGTAAAAATATCCTATTTTTATTTATTTTTTGTCATTCTCTTCTCCCATCTCTCTCTTTCTCGTCTCTGTGTGTCCCCCTCAGCCACCATGGCGTCGAAGTTCACCACCACATGAGAGGCAATTTTCCTCTTGTGA
The DNA here is from genome assembly GCA_946598075.1 of Artocarpus hirsutus. Taxonomy (NCBI): domain Eukaryota; kingdom Viridiplantae; phylum Streptophyta; class Magnoliopsida; order Rosales; family Moraceae; genus Artocarpus; species Artocarpus hirsutus. Next base: position 29,165 of record CAMOHE010052044.1, read on the forward strand.
AAATCGGCTCGAGCAATGGTGTAATCCTAAGCCGTCACGTGCTTTGCAGGAGATCCAAATAGATCAAATGGTCGCTGGTTGAGGGTTGGTGAGGGATGGGATCAGGGTGTTACTAGTGAGGGTGATGGGTTTGTCGACGATGGGGTCGGGATCACTTACATGAGACGTTGGGTTCGTCGATGAGGGATGGGATCGTTGGGTGGCTAGGTCGTGGGTCATCGTGATTGGCCGGCAAATGAAGGTGGCACATTGATGGGATCAAAAAGACTAGGGGGTTTCTTAGGTCAAAATCTAAAAAAAAAAATTTAAGGTGTTTCGAAAAAAATTTCATTTAATTTTCCAACAAATTATAACCAAATATGTTTTCAAAATGTTTTTTATATTTTGTGTTTTTGAAAATTAGAGAAATTATCTCAAAAGCAAATACCACATAGGGCAATAAGGAACTTAAAGGAAAAAAATAGAAGTACATAAGGATTAGCCAAAGTTGACATTTAGGGAAAAAAAATATAATAATAATAATAATAATAATAATAATAATAATAATAGGAAAAATAATAGGAAAAAAAAGAACAATCTGGCTTTTATTGTTAAATCATGAGTTCGTTTGAAAAACACATTAAAAATAATAGTTTCAATTGTTACAATATAAAGTTTTCACATATTATAGTAAAAAACAAAAATTTACTACAATGTAAAGCTCTTACATGCTACAATATTTAAGTTTCAAAATGTTTTCCAAACGAACTCCACATCTCATGTTGCAATGATATGTAAATTGTCATCCATACAATGAAGGACATCTCATTTACTTCGAGAAGAAAATGACAATTAGTATGAATGACGTGTCGTTTTTATTCTATTAAAAGGACAGCTAGTAAGAACAACGTGTTGTTTTCCCTAGCGAACAAAACATAAACTGGAAAACGCAATCAAGGAAAATGACATGAAGTTTTAGCGTCATGTTGTTTTTCAGTAACAAACGACTAACAACAAAACACAAAAAATAAAATTATATAAGTTGTTCCAGACACTAAACAAGGTGTCGTTGACATTCACACAAAAACGACAACCTGTTATCAACACAAAGAACTCATTTATTTACTCTCGGAAGGAACGACATGTGCTTTATATTGGACCAAACGACACGTGGGAAAAACAAATATAATGATACTGTTTGGTTTTGATTTTGAAAATGTCTTTTCCATTTTCAAAAACACAAAAAATGGGAAGGGTTTCAAAAACGTGTTTGGTTAAAATTTTAGCCCAAAATATTTCAAAATCAATTTCAAAAACACTCAAAAAAACCGCCAAAATTGAAAACAAAAAATACTTGTTTTCACTTTTTTTTCTCCCAAACTCAAACCAGCACCTCCCTAGCCGTTGCCATCCATCAAACCACCCTTCGCATACGAGACTTCCAACCCATGCCCACCTCCAATAATCTCGCTGCCCTTCTTGCAGGGAAGCTAGTCGCCCTCGACCTCCCATGTTGACTGCCGTGAGACACGGTTAGAGAGAAAAAGAGTGAAAGAAAAGGCGATGGATTGGGGTCTCGAGGAAGGCTGTCGAGGGTGGCTGGGGGTCGTTAAGGAAGGCCGTCGAGGGTGGCTGGGGGTCGTTGAGGAAGGCTGTTGAGGGTGGCTGGTGGTCATCGAGGAAGGTTGTTGAAGGTGGCTGGGGGGCGCTGTCGTGGGTTTGAGGCTGTCCATCACGCGCGTGCGAGAGAGAGAAAGGAGATCGTCCGGGGTGGGGCTAGATTGGTCATCATCGGTTGTGACAGTTGAGGTGGGTCTGGGTCGGCCGTCGTCGTCGCCGACATCCACATCCCATCGGAGCAGAAGAAGACCACCGGTGGAAGACCATTCGGAGCAGAGGAAGAAATTCCTCTTGGAAACCTACACATTTTTTTTAATAATACAAATAAAAAATTTTATTAAAAAATGTTTAAAAAAAAAACACTGCCATATACAACCAAACATAATTTCAAAAACAATCCCAACACATTCATCAAAATATTTTCATTTTCAATTTTTTTCAAAACAAAAGCCAAAATAAAAAACACTACCAAATGGGGCCAAAGTCTTGCCATTGATCCATCAGTTGTGACGACCCTCACTTACGTGGCCGTCACTTGACTTAACTTGATCTTAAACTTAAACATACTTATTAATAAAGTACAAAAATTACGGAATAAATTTTTTTTTTAAATGGATTCTTGTTTTGGAATCCTTGACATGAAACCTTAGAGGGAATAATAATTATTTCCCAAATTTAGTAACAATGATTTCTTACAGAGAATAAATTCTCAACATACAGCTTTAAAAGATGTAATAATCATTTCTCGAAAACTTAATTTCGTAACTTAATAAAATACATA
>CAMOHE010052044.1:31564-102617 GCA_946598075.1 Artocarpus hirsutus
GAGCAGAAGAAGACCACCGGTGGAAGACCATTCGGAGCAGAGGAAGAAATTCCTCTTGGAAACCTACACATTTTTTTTAATAATACAAATAAAAAATTTTATTAAAAAATGTTTAAAAAAAAAACACTGCCATATACAACCAAACATAATTTCAAAAACAATCCCAACACATTCATCAAAATATTTTCATTTTCAATTTTTTTCAAAACAAAAGCCAAAATAAAAAACACTACCAAATGGGGCCAAAGTCTTGCCATTGATCCATCAGTTATAACTGTAAACAGTGTAAAACTCTCACATTTTACAATAAAAAACAAAAAACTTGCTACAATATAAGCTCATACATGCTACAGTTTTTAAACCAAGGTTGTTCATTCCAACTGTTTTTCCAAACAGCCTATATTTACAGAGAAACGACAACTTTTCATTGATACAATCGGTTGTTTGCTTCCAATGGAAAACAATAGCTAGCATGAACGACATGCCGTTTTCTTTGACAAAAAAGCAGGAGAGAAAACATTATAGGGGTGTTTGGCAGTTGTGGTCTAGACTACTTTCTTATTTATGAACAATGTAAAGCTCTTTCATGCTATAATAACAAAAAATAAATAAACAAATTGCTACAATGTAAAGCTCTCATATGATACAATAAAAACAGTTCTAACATCTCTCTCAAACACCGTATATAGCGCGTCGTGCGAGATAAATGAACAATATTTACAGAGAAACGACAATCTGTCATTAAAACGTTCAACATCATGTTATTTGCTTAATCATATTTTTCCTCTTTTCAAAGAAAATTGACATCCAAATAAAAAACGTGTCGTCTCAAAAAATAATAATAAAGGACGTGTCGTTTGCTTTTCAAGGATGAAAACGAAAAGCAAGACAAGCAAACGACAAGTTGTGTATATGCCAAAATAACAACGTGTAAAATGTCAAAAGGACAAACATTCAGAAACGACAAGTCGTCTCAAATCAAGTCGAACACCTCATTCCAAATTGCCTTGTAACAAATTTCCCCTCCCACATTTTTCTCCACCAAGGCGCTATTTTTTTTTTTTTTTAATACTTCTTGATTTTTGCAACGATTACCGTAAGGATTTCAAAGGAGGAGGTTGAAAACATGACTACAACTTCTAGAGTGTTTGACATAGTGACTAGAACCAATGGTTAAAACTATTTTTATTATAATATGTGAGAGTTTTATACTATAGTAATTTTTTTTATTGTAGTATCTGAAAATTTTACACTGTTTATAACTGAGATAATGATTAAGACCACCCCTTACTAAACAAGCTATACCCTCATTGATTACATGTTTTTTATTCAAATTAGAAAAAAATTCAAGAGAGTTTTATTTGAGTTTTATTCTACTAACTTGACTAGGTCGTTTGGCAATGTCATTCCATCTGTTGCTATAATGTAAGGCTTCCATATGTTACAGTGTAAAACAAAAGTAAACTATTATATAACATTCTTACATATTACAATAAATTCGTTCTAACTTTTAATCATAACTATGTTTTCAAACACACTCTAAATTCCACAAAAGAGACAAAAATATGACAGCTTTTAAAGTTTTAAATACTTCTAAGTCCTCTATGTAGCAAAATAATAGGAAGTAATTGCGTCTATACACAGCAATAACAAAATAACTAGCCATTTCAAATCTCAACAGTAAATATACAAGAATAAATGGAGTACGTGAGAGTCAACTAGTACGCCTTAGTGCTGAGCACCACGACTTCCCAAATCAGCAGCGGCTTTGGAGGCTTGATTCAGAGCACCCGACAGCCAAAGTAGCTGCTGTTTACCACCGAGTTCACGGCTGCTGAGGCCGTTCTTCCGGTTGCCAATACGGCTGATTTGGTACTCTCCGAGACATTGTACTTCTCATCAACTGACTTCACAGCCTGGACTCCGGCGAAAATAGTGTTGGCAAGGCCAATTCTTTCACTCAGCTCGGCAACCTTGGCTGCTGCAATAGCCGAAACTTGCTTAGACTCGTCAAGGTCCTTGGCCTTGGCCAATGCGTCCTTTCCCAGCACATAGCCCTTGGCTATCATGGTCTTGACCACTTCCTGAGCCATTGTCACTGCTTCTCCAGCATCCGAAACAAATTGGCTTCTCTGTGGAATCTACATAGGAAAAAAAATCATCACTTACTTCAATATGATCTTAAACAGAAGATTCTTATTGCACAAAAACCTACCAACTTAATTCTAGAGTAACAAAGGGCGAAAAAAGAGCATACACTAGAACCAGGTTCATCTTCATGCCTCTCAGATGTCGCATTCCAAAAATCAAACTCATCTCTATATTGTCCCCAACGCGTTATGCACGCTCGCTAATCGATAATTGTTGCGCCCTGCGATTATAGAGAAAATCAACGCCAAACTTATTATTCAAAAAAATCAAAAAATTATAATTCAGGTTGTCATCCTGATAGGTGTGCAAAAAGGAACCAAAGACTACAGAATGAAATGCACACACTTTTTCTTTGATAGCAAACATGAGCATAAATTAGCAATTAGCACAAGAACAAAAAACAAAGAATGAGATTTTAATTTCTAGGGAAGGTTAAGTTCATTCTGAAGTAACAACCCTAAAAATTTTGATTAGGAGTCTCAAAATATAACAAAATTTACAATTTGTTCTGAATGTCGTGGAATAAATCTTTGCTAATCCGAATTTTTTCTAGTTTTTTTTTTTTTTCATCTAATAATTTGTTGATCAAACAAACTAATATATGCCAAAGTGCTGTAGTTTACAGAATCAATTCAAAAAGAAACTCTTCGCAAAGATTCTTTCCAGAAAACATAATTTAGGCAGCAAAACACTAATTAGTTATTCTCACAAAATAATATTATTTTTTCAAACAAGAAGGAGCGAAATCAAAGTTGAAAGCACGAAACAAATTAATTTTTTGAAAAAAAAAAAATGATAAGGATGCTACTGACGCTGAGCAAGCAGGCAGTTTCCTGAGAGTAGGCATCTTTGAACGTCACGTAGGCAGTACAAGCATATTCACAAGATCTGTTATTTCCCAAAATAATAACAATAATAGCGATAATTGAAAAAAAAAAAGTTAGAGAAATTCAAGGAAAAAAGATGATGAACAATTCAAAAACAGACATAATCATAAAAGAAGAAGAAATGAAAAAGAAGAGACCTGATGATATGGAGATGAAGAATGTCGCCGGAAAAGGCGAAAAAGTCATGGACGTCCTTCTCAGTGGCTTTGGGGGAGAGACCCGTGACTTCCACGGAATATCCAACTTCTTCTTCGTTCATGCTTAAAATCTTCATCGAATTCAGATTTCAGAGCAGAGAGACTAGAGAGAGAAAAGACTGGAAATTGAAAGAACTTCCCATTCTGAGAGAGAGCCAAGCAAACGACGATGCCACCACCCTCTTCTCTCTCTCTCTTCTCCCCCTTTTGTCGTGTCTTTCACTGGAACAAGCGCAACAGCAGTCAGGTACTCTGGTTTGTCCTTTTTGGGCCAGGATTTTTTTAAGTTGATGGGCTTTAGCTGCGCGTGCAGACCGTTGGCCTTAAGTCTACGGCCTCATTGGTACCACGTGTGTAGCACCCTTTGTAGATGGATCTGGGGACTTGGGCCTTCTCGGTTGTCCGACAACATGTTGTACTATTCCCAGGCTAGCTCCATAGTACATGGGATTGATTAAGGGTACCAAACATATTCAAATTAGGTTGATTCAGATTATTTTAATTTAAGTTATATAATTTGAATGGTTATCTATATTGACTTTTGGATATACATTTAAAGTGTTACTCTGAATAGAGAATAAAATATGAATTCGTGTTTGGATATATAGAGAAAAAAGTTTTTGATTTATTAATAAATCTAATAAAATCTTAATGTTCGTGATAAAAACATGCAACATGGATCTTAATTTATTTATTTTTTATTAAAAACGCAGTGAAAAAAGAATATCAATTAGATATCAAATGAGTAAGTTATGATTCTTTTTCTCAAGTATAAGATAAAAAAAAAGTAACTTTTACTGTAAAATATTGATCTGAGTTGAGAAAATTAGCTAGGAGAGAGAACTCTTAAAAATAGACTCAGAATCATGTTGATTTGATTTTATTGATTTGAATTTTGCCTATACCAAACATATATTCGGCTTATTATGTACAGTCCAAATCTAATAAATCAATTCAGTCCATGAAACAAACTGGGCCTAATATAATTTTCATGGACAATTTACATTCTTCTGAGACTGACAGGAAAAATGTCAAGGTAACTGACTGATGGGAAAAATGTCGAGCACAGTTCTAAATACACTTATGCTTTAAAACATTGAAATATGTTAAGATCAACGTCCTAAGGAATAAGTACTTTTAATTATATTTATGATATTTTTGGTAAAATAAATAATAATGTGAATGTTACATGTATTAGTAATGGTCCTTATATTACTTTCATATTAATGATTATATATTAGAAAACATATGATCCGTAACTATTAAAACCAAATCTTGAAATTGACATATATGGAGTTTATATACGGAAAAATTTGACTTGGAGACTGATATTCTAAATTCTATAGTCTACAATATGTGTATAAAGTTGAGCACTTTATACGTGATAAGGCTGTAATAGGGATCTATGTCTAATCAAAGAGGTAGCTTATTTTGGTCGTCAGAGCAAATTGACTCTATAGTAGACACATTGGTGTAGTAGACCTAATAGTAGTCGCGTACTAGACTGGACTTAAAATTGAATTGATTTAATAATAATTTTGTTTAACTTAAATGAATTTTTGTTGATAATCATTTAGGTGTTATCTTAATCTTGAAGTGGATTTATAATTCTATGTTTATGGCTTGTATCTTTTGATATGCCAGAGACAAGAGTTCCGATGAACAAAGGCTCCATTGTCGATATGTTGGAGATGCAACCTATATTCAAGAAGATTATAATCCACATATAAGAAATTCCTAGCTCTCTAACAAAGAGTCAATGTTATCCTTTTAAAGGCATTATTGAGATATTGAAAAATATACAAGGCCTCGGTCATCTAATATATACAGTAATTGGATGATATTCTTTTTGTCTGTATTATAAAATGAATGAATTTTCCAATAGTGAAATAATGAAACTTTGAGACAAAATAATTGCAAGGTAAAACAGAACTAAGTCATTCATTTAATTATGGATATCCTATGGGAATATGCATAATATGAGAGGTTATGGATAAAAATTTTATTTAAAGAGTCTCGTAATGTAGTATATTATCAACAGTGTAGCTTCAGATTTATAGTATAGTGACACTAAAGTTAATAATTAAATAGACAATTAATCGGGAATCAATTTAACTGTTATTATTAGAGCTTGATAATATATGTCTATTGGGTAAAAACGCTTGCTCATGAATTATTTTATGACAAATCGAGCATATATAGATTACCATGGATGAGACAGAAGTATATATGAGTCAGGCCGTCGGGCCTGATAGGATGCGTAGGCCTCAGTTCTGTTAGATTGCTAGTGGGCATAGGCCCTGTAACGACTCTGCCTACGTGGTCGTTATTTAATTACATAATGGTATTCTTAAACTTAAACTTATTATAATGTGTAGAATTTACGGAACAATTTTTTTAAAACTTAATATTAATTACCTAAATTAATTTCTTTAAAACAATTATTTAATTAAGATAAATCTTTTAAAAACATTTCTAAAACTATTTATTATTATAATTAACTTATTTAAACTTTTGATATAAGTATATTACATCTTATTAGTCTTAAATAACTTAGACTAAGACTGTAGAATTACAATTTACGTTTTTAAATCTTATTTGTGTAAAACTATACATACGTACATATTCATTTTAAAGCTATTGCATAAGATGGTTTTGTAAGTAGTATTTTTACCTATCTCCATTATCCATCCACCGCTCGCTACTGTAAATATCCAAACTTCTTTTTTTTAAAGTTAAGCAAATGGATTATAGTTTTATTTTAAGTATTGTTGGCACGTATTTCTATTTACATTTATGTTGTGGTTTTTATAAGTTTAATTTATGTAGTTTAGTATTTTTCATAGTACGTATGAAATAGTTTAGATCTAAATGTTTTTTATATTTTAGAAAGGGTTTTCAGTCTCTTTAACTTAAAAATGAAAACTTTAAAGATTGGTTTTGATGTATTTAAGACCTAGGATTTTTTTAGTAATAACTACTCTTGAAAGATTCCTCCAAGGTCTCCCCTTTACCTTTAAATTTTTGGCTAGTAACTTCTAGTGGAGTGGGAGAGAAATTTTGAAAGAAACGGAGAAAAGAAACCGGTCCTTCTTTAGAGAAAATGGAAGATAATATGAGAAAATAAGCTAGTGTTGTGGAGAAAAAAGAAGAAAAATGGGCTCTTGATGTAGAAGCACTTATTTATAGACATTTGCCTAATCTTCATTAGCTTTTTGTTTAATTTCTAAACCTTACTTAAAGTGTCTTATTGATACAAAAATTAGAACAAAACTTGGTTATTCTCCCATTAATGTTGGCGCCATCTTTGTGGAGAAAAGGAGAGAATTTTTTTTTAATCATTTCATGGGTCATTTTCTCTTTTATTGAATAATGCAAATTTGTGTTTCTTTAAGAAACATGATCCACTTGTTAAGGTGTTTCGTTTTGACTTAGGAGATTTTTTCTCCAAGTTTCTCCCAAAGCAAATAAAATTTCATATGATTAAGGCTTTGATTGCATAAACATAATCTCGACATTTTCTACACTCTATATTGGTATTTACATATCTTTGATAGTGTTAATTCTCGAACTCGGATAATATTTTTCACAAAAAATGCTAATCGTGTAACTCTGATTTTTAACAATTAGGCAATTAAGGATCTTTTTATCTACTGCTAACACTGTACTACACTTGAAAATTTTTAAAATTTAAATTCACAATTTATATACGGATTGAAATTTTTCTCATCTTAAATCATGGTAGAATTTTTAATCAAATTATATGATCATAAAAGTTAATAAATTTAACTTTAATATTCTCTAGAGAATTTTAGAATATTTATAGTAGTTCTATAAATTCTTCAATCACAAATTACACATCATATTTTTCAAGAAAAATCCTTGATTTAAATATATAAAGCACCTTATTTAATTACAGGATTTTCTTGGGATTACATGAATTCACTCTAATCATAGAATCATATAATTTTATGAATCTTTACGTAAAATATATTATTCAGGTGCTTTAAAAAAACCTTGACTCGTATTCTTGGATTTTATTGGTATAACCGATTAAATGCTTAATTATTATACTAAAATATGTGTTCATAAGCTATAAACTTGTGCTTTGTATAAGCCCAAAAGTGTCGTTATGGAAAAATCTTTAATTAATTATACTTATTAATTACTTAAATTTTTCTAGACATTACAGGCCCACTAGGGGATGGCTCCAATGTCTTCATTATCGTAAAGAATTAATTATTTAATCAATTTTGGAAAATAATTTTTCAAATTGGTATTTGGAGTTTTGGATAATTAATTATTTAAATTTATATTTGAATAATTGATTTAAATCTTAGTTGAATTTGAATTATGGATAATGGATAATTATTCACAATTATTTTGATTAGATTATTATTTTAAATAATAAAATTCTAATTTAAATTGAATTGTTTGAATTGGAGTTATTTTGGATGATACAAATAATCACTAATCCCTATACTGTGATTGGTTGAAATTTTAAAGATAGAGATCTTATTTGTGGCCCCAACTATAGGGATAAAAGAGAGAAAATTTAACTCCTAATTCTGATAGAATTATAACTCTTCTTACTACTTCTATAAATAGAGACTTGGGATCTTTATTTATTTTTAGACTGCTAAGTGTAAATTAGAGAAGAGAGCTTGAATTGCGCATCTTTAATAATCCTAGTTTTTAAGCACTTTAGTAGTGAGAAGGAGTGTAGTTGTTGTGGAGTTTTCCTGAGTTATGCCTACACACACAATAATATGAAGGAAAATAGTAATATTGAAGATCTGATGTTATTTTGTTCTTGAAAAATTGTACAATCAAAAGTGTTGTTTCTGGTCTCCAACGGGTACTCTAAATTAGATTTAATTTATTGTTTATAATATCATGAGTGAGTTTCTTAAGTGTTTCACAAAAATTTTTAAAATTTCGCTGCATCACCGAACCGATTTTTCTAACAAAATACTGATGGAGAAGTTTTTAAAAAATTTCAATTATATCTAGTTTGACCTTTTAAATATACTCATATTCAAAATTAAGACCACGAATAAACCAAAAATCAATAATACTTCAGTAAAATCTTATAATTTTTTAATCTAAACTTTAAAAAGTGAATCATATATTGTAAGCTCAATTCAATCGAATAATGAATAAAAAAGATAAAATAGATACCAAAAAACAACAAGGTTCACAAAAAAATTGTTTTGTAATTTTCATCTAATTTTAGTTTCACCATGCTCCTAAAAAAATTCCTTGCTACGCCCCTGATAACACTTATGTCTTTGTGTTACATGTATTTTATGTAAGGTAATGAATATTAATTGTAAAAGTATTTATTTAGGCGTTAAAATTAATGTTGTGAAGCAATTATTTATTTTGCTGAGTAAATAAATAATTGTGATAATAATGAAAAATATTATTTTAAATGTTAACATAAATATTAATTTGATTATCAATTCAAATTGGATCTTCTTTATCTACCATATGAAAAATTTAATTACACCAAATTATATGAGGCAGCGACACATGTTAATCTCCCTATAGGAGATAATGCAACATAAATCCTCCCTTCCTATAAGTAACTGGAGTTTGAAATTATTTTAAACTTTTATAAATTATTTGTGCTATAAATATACCTCTCGCAGTCTATCTTCGATATTAGATCTTTTGGTCTCCATTTAGTATTTCTTTACTCTCACCTTTAAAGATATTTAAACAAAAAAAAAAAAAAAAAATGATAGCCAAGAGAGATTAAAAGAAGAACTAAATTTTTAAGAAGATCAACTGGTTTCTAATCCATACACCATGAGATGAGAATAACAAGGAAAGGCTATAAGATTTTGTAGGTTTGGTCTTCCAAAATTGTTTAAGCTAAACAGGTGTGAACAATTATTTAAGGATTACTTTATATATTCACATGAGAAGGATGCTCATGATGATTTAAGAAAAGTTTTTAAAATCAATCCCTTTACGTTTTACGCGTTTTTATTCAAAAAGGATTTTATCAAACCAACAACATGTGAGTTGCGAGCGATACACGGATGAGAATACTTCTTCCTGGCATAAATCGGGATAATTGTGCACAAGAATTTAAAGGAAGTGGTCTTAGCTACAACGGAAGAATTTAAGAATTTAGGGCCAAAAAAGATTAATCATTAAACCCATAAAATTGAGAGTCAAGTTTCACCACATTTACTCTTTATTTATGTCATTTTACAATTCAAGATCTAAACACATAAATAAATAAATAATGGACATTATATCACTACAACAAAATTAGGGATAAACTACACTAAGCTCACAAAAATATACTACAGTTTTAATAGAAACTGTAGTGTCAACCATTAGACTAGGTTGAGGCCCAACTCCTAAAAATCTAGCAATACTTAGACTATAATTGTCAAATGAAATGTAGTTTAAAAAGGCCAATCCAACTGCCTATGACTCAAAACAGTAGTAAAAAACACTAAAAAAAAAAAAAGCTCCATATGAAAGAACTAAAAATCCAAAATTAAAAATAAAAGGCATCCTCCTCAAACCCTAAAGTCTCTCTTTCCCTCTCCATCGCGTTGCCCCTCTCGAATGTTCCTTTCCCTTTGTAGGCGGCCGTCGCTCCCTCTACCGATGAACATCGTCTCTTTGTCGTTGAGCGTCCTCCACTCTGCTGGTGACCGTCATTCCCATAACGTTACACTATCGTTGTTGGTGATGATTACCTTTCTCAAGACAAAGTCCCCTCCTTTGCTCTCTACAATTACCCTTCCTTTTTCGGAGCTATCTCAGGTCTCTTTGCTCACCTCTTCCACTCCCACCTCAACCTCCCTTGCCTAATTCTCCCTTTCTCTTCCATCCACCCTCTCAGGTCCTTTATGTTTTCCTCTCCATTTTCTCGAGATCCAAACAAGTTGCTTTGTTCATTTTCATTTTCATTTTTTTATTTCTGTTGCAAGGTTGAGGATTTGTGCACTGAAGGTCTTGAGAAACTTTATCTTCTCGACTTCCTTGGCCCGAAGGGATTTGCAGAGGACCTCTCGCGGCGAGGTTCATGCAAGTGAGCTTAGTTGACTTCACATTTCTTTGGTTTCTTTCTGTTCAACCTAAAATTCTTGTTTTTGTCCATTTTCTGGTGGTTTGAGATTGCAGAAATGTTTTGATCTTTTGTAAATTGTGGTTGAATTAGAGTGATCGGGTTTGATCATCCAAAATCTGTGCTTCCGAATTTACCTTTTGTGGAAGATTGTGGTGGAAACCTTACTTTTTATGTGAATGTTGAGAAGAGTCGCTCTATCCCTATGCACGAATACTTCTCCGCTAAAATCATGGACTTGAAGATGTAGATTTATAGCGACGGAGCTTGCTAGATGTTAGGGCGTTTATGATTGGACTTGATGAATGGCGCTCAAAGCTAAATTGCTTAACCAATCCGTACATGTATGAACAGGATCAGTGGATAAAATTTGAGTAAATTCTTAAAGATTTTCAGAGTAAATGGGTAGTTATTACCCTTTTTGGTTTTCATAACAACGTCATGTTGTTTCTGTTTGTTTGTGTCTGTCTTGAGCATTAGCACTTCAGTCACCAAAGTACTTGATCTTTGTCCTCTTTTATTGATAAAAAGGATAAGGTGGTAGGTTGAAGGGAGTGAGTACGGGATCTTTGGTCTTATTATGTACTGTTGTATCATAAACCATGTTCGAAAGTGATGCAACTAGGACTATTGTTTTAGATTTTATATTGAAAGATACTTTTTTGTAGAAACTTTTAATATCTAAAGATTCAACATGTACACCATTCCTCTTAAATTAGCATCAATTTATCTTTATAGCTTGTGTTGAGTGCTGCCTTCTCTTTAGCTGAGTTCTGTTAATCTTGTTGCAATTACTGGAGATTAGTGCTGCTGACTTAATCGCTAAAGGAAATTCTTTTATTTTTGGTTGTGAAAAAGCTGCGAAGAAGCTGCTAGGTAAAGTTTTTAAAGTTAGGCTGGGCATAGGAATTTATGGGAAGCGTCTGGTAATTGATTACTACATTGGAACTCTTATCACTTGAAAAGCGGAAATAAAAAAAAAAAATTAAATATCTTGTTTCTTTCATGTTGTGAACTTCCCTTTTTCTTTCTTTTTTGTATGTACTGTTATCTGACTGGCATTTAAAAAATTTCGTCCTTAAAACTATGTGTTACGTTGCTACAGCTCTATAGTTCTTCACTTCTGCCAATTAGTTTAAAAGTTTCTTTTGAAATGTCAAATAGCTGATGATAGGATTTATTTATTTGTTCATTTTTAAATCTGCATAGGGAGTGAGAGCATATGGGCATTCTGATTTTGTTGATGAAATTGGCAAGCAACTTTGTGTAAGAAGTGTTGTCATTGGTCTCAGGTAGACCTTTTGCTTTGGTTTTATCATGATGAGGTCTTTGGCACTCAACTTTTTTCTATAAAAATTTTAAGAGTGGTTTCCATGCCCCAAATAATGTCAGGCCTATAGGAGCTATTATTTTCATGCAACGGAATAATCTTAAAATGTGCTTGAGGACTACTGATAGTAGCACAGATACCTCTGAAGTTGCGAAACTATGCACCATGACCCAAGCAGCTATGCCTCTACCTTCTCTTCTTCCGTGCAATTTTAGAATGTGTTGAACAGTTCATTTAATGCATTTTTACACGTGAAGGCCTACAGTGGTGACAGCTCTTAAAGTTCAAGCTCCTTTATCATTAGGATGGATGAGTATAATATTTGAAACAAAAGATATGGCATATTAAAAGTGGACTAAAAATTTTTCTCACAAGTAATATTAATATTTGAAACACTCTTTTGTTCTTTTTCTTAATAGTGGACTAAAAATTTTCAATGCCAACCTTGAAAGAAGTTTAAGGAAAAATATAGTTTGGGTGATTATTAAGGTACGTATAATTTTTTATCTAAATTGCTAATTGAAAAATATATAAGGTTGTATTAATTATACTTATAATTTTTATAGGCCCTACGACAACTCACAAATAAAGAATGTGGCTACTTTGTAATTCAATACATGAAGGATATAGTGGAAAAGCATATAATCTCTACTAGTGAAAGGGTAAGTGTGTTTGAGTTCACAACTTTGTAATTGTACTTATGATATTTTTTTTTCATAATGGTATTGCTTTCCACTAACCTAGAATTTTTATTTTTTCCTACAGTTTGATCATAAAGATACTTATACCCAACAAGAGGTAGACATAATGCGTGGAGAGTGGGCTAATTACTCTCAAACACTTTTTACTTAAGGCTGCATTTCATGTTTTTGTCCCTTAGTTGAAGTTAATTGAAGATGGAAGTGTATGAATTGAACTTTAATTAATTAGTATTATGTTATGATTTAAATTATGTGTTTTATTTTGGGATTATATTATGGAACTACTTTTGTGGCAATGAAAAACAGCAAAAATTCTGCCCATTTAAACTTGTTGATATTGTATAATATTGGTCCAAAAATTTTGCCTAATTATTAGTTGTTTAAAAGCTAAACTTAAAGACTACAGTTTAATATAGATCGTAGTCTAAGTAGCCTAAAAATATACTACGGTTTAATGCAGCCTGTAGTCTAAGCAGCCCGTAGATAGACTACGGTTTCATAAGTGCAGTCTAAACGATGAGACTTTTAACTACGCCTTCATAGACTACAGTTGTATAACCATAGTCTAATACCTTAGACTATAGTGAAAAAACTTAGTCTAATCCCCTTTTTGGTCTAGTGTATATATGTATATAATATATTTTAGCAGACAAAATCATGATACAAGTTCCCGGGTCGAATGTTATGCACTGTAGGAAGCTTGTAGGCTACTAAAAGTGCTTTTTGATATGAAAGAACAAATCAAAATTCCGGATAATGTTTATTATTTTCTTTCAATACTCCCTTTGATTTCTCAAAAAAGTGTGCGTTAGTTTGTTTGTATGAATAATAAAACAATACTCACGATAGATTTTGCACGAAATTCTCGGTTGTTGTTCAGCTTAGAAAGGGCATATACTTTTTTCGTACTTTTTAAAATAAAAAGGGTAAAAATATTATAATTGCAAGACAAAAGGAGGGAAAAAAAAAATTCTAGCCAAGAAAAATAATGTGTCGTTAGTGTCTTTCCAGAATGGTAAACTGAGTTGATTATTCATTTTTTATAATTACTTTATATCTGCTTTTAGGGTGTTATAATACAAGTCACTGTCATCGAAAAGTTTGAATATCTTAATTATTGAATACATTGCCTTTTGAGACATATGACAAAAATCATGCTATATCAGTCGACACCAATATCTGGTTGCAAAAATTACGTTGATTTTGTCCATGTTGTCGTTCAATGTCTTTGTTATATATTTCTTTTTCATTTTGTCAATATTTTTACCATCTAAAGTTGGGGATCCAGGTATGTTGAGTTCCAGAGACCGCAAGAAACGGAGAGTATACTTAATTAACTTGAAGTTAGACGCTTAATCAATATTATATGTATTAATTAATTAGCAATTATGGTCAAGTCTTTATCCTCTTTAAAGAGCTTCCTATTCATTGGCATGAGAACTACGACAACGGCCAGTTTAATATCGGTGATAAAAATAATTAATTATAATAAAGTTGACCATAAAAATCTGGACCAAAATTAAGTGTGATGAAAAGACTTTGGGACAACATAAGTCATGAAGAATCAAGCTGCAAATTGAATCTCAAATTTTACTAAAATGCTATTATATATGATCACTAAAATTCCACGTATTTGCTTAAAAATTTTGTTAGGTTTATGAGTGCTGTGTGTATATATATATGTACGTATGTATGTACTTGATCATTTCTTAACGAGTTTAGATATTACTTGGTTGTAATGTAACCTCTTGACGAGATGATTAAGTACTAGGGCAATTAGTCACATGTTAATTAATTATCGTCAACAAGTTTTTGTTTTCTTCTATTATTATTTTAATATGTCATCACCTACGTTGACCTTTGTCCAGTCCTAAGCACGTAAATTTCTTTTTTTTGACATGTCATGGTCCTAAGTCGGTTTTATATAGATATTGCAAAAGAGAGACCAAGAAGATAATGTAATAAATATATGTTACTTCTTTACCATTATATATATATATATATATATATATATATATTACCACATAAATAATTACAAGTGTCGCAATCACCAACAGTAGATAAATTAAATAAACTTAACTCCTTTTCATAAGGTGGGGACAAAGGACAAAGCATTCTGGATACAAAGCGTCAAAAATGATTGATTCAAAAGCTGGTCTAGATATTATCAAGTCCTTTTAATTTATTTATGATCGTTAATTATTTACTACATGTCTCTGAAAAGGGGATTTCCATGGATATTCCATAATATAACCCCCTTGTGAGCACCCTGGCCTACCATGACCACCAAACCCTAGCTAGCTAGATATTAATTATATATTTTGGAAAACAAAAAAATTAACGATAGAAACGGAAACATTATATATAGGAGTACACTTATAAGTAACATGTCCCCACTAAATATTACATAAGTAAACTCCTAATTATGGCTGCTTGAGGACTGTCGTTTTCCGTCGTCGCCAAGAGCTCCGATAGCCGGTCGCTTAGGTCGTCGACCTCTCGGTGCAAGTTCCTAATGTAGTTGCAAGTCTCCTGCAAGACCTTGGAAGCCGACACCTGCATGAGCCGTGCGTGACCAAAATTAATGAAACAACAAGCTTATCCAATTACCATATGTGCTTATCACCAAATATGTACGTTGGATAAAAACATGATAAGATGTGTCACACCCGCATAAAAATGGGCTCTCTAGCTAGCTAAAAATGACTCATGCATGCCATATAACTATAAAAATTTGAAAAAAAAAAAAACGACAGCTATTTTTAGCACTATTAGTCAAGGTAAATAAGATTACACTAGTACTATATATGTATATATATTACATTATTTCCTATGGCATTTATTTTTCGTGACACTTAATCATTTTGTAGTAGTGAAGAAGAAGTCATGTACAAAGAAAATGCATTCATGTTATATATATATATATATGTATGTATATATATGGATACATGTATAGATTTATGCATGTTATTATAGGGAACAAGTTGAGTCCCACAAAACCACTCAACTTGCGCCTTACAGAATAAATGAGGCTGTAAGAGAAGCGTGACTTATCTTCCTAAGCAGAATGAAGACCACACAAAAAATAACACACAAATTTATACATATGTAATATAGAAATACAGATATAGGGATAAAAAAAGTTGGAAATAATAATTTATCATTCACTATTCATCCTATTGCATAGACATACATATACACATAGTATATATTTATAGTTATATATGTAATCTACCTTGTCGGAGCGTCTGTTGCGAATCTCGGGAATAAGTCGTTGAAGCTTGGAAACAAGATCGGTGATTTGGTCATCACTTATGTTCGTGGAAACACCAGACTGTTGCCTCGAACGAGATCTTCGGCTAGACATTATAATCTTTGTTGCTAGCTCCAACTGTCAGCCTACAAGAATAATATTTATAATAATATTAAGGTAGTGTGTATATACATATATGGTTGTGTAACTAAAAAAACAAGGAAAGAGAACTGAGAGACAAAGAAGGGAAAGAGAGTAAAGAGTGTGGGGGTGTTTTATTTGTAAGAAAGAAGTAAATGACTTATGATGAGCTAGCTAGGAGAATTTTGGAGGGGTATATGTATAAATATTGCTAACGATGGCTTATATATATATATATATATATATATATATATGTTTAAAAGAGGAGAGAATATCGGGGATGTAATATGAGACAAGTTATGGACAGGGGGAGATAACGAAGACCTGAAGAAAACTAAAGAGAGAAGTGGGTGTTGGGAGAGGGGAGGACAAGTGCATGGGAGAAAGCAGTGGGCTATGCCTCGTTATTATTAATTAGGGTTTTTGAGAGAGAAAAAAATAGAGAGAGAAAATTGATGAGAGAGAGGAGGGGGGGAGGGGTGGTGGGGTTTGTTATACTGATGAAAAGGGAATAGAGATATCCCATACTGTCTTTTCCGAAAGTGTCGTGAAACTGGGGTTAGAGTTCAAGTGGGTTAAGAGCAATGTGCTTGTTTATCACCCTACTACTTGGCCACATTTGTTTCTGTCTCGGCGCGCAAGCCCATGTTATCTTCATTACTTCATGTCATTTTAATAATAATAATAATAATACTAATAATTTTTCGCTACATGACAAATTACATCATTATTATTTTAAGGGTGATACTACAATTATCATCTTTATTAAGGATTTTATACATAATGTTCATAGTTTTACTAAGAAGATACAAAATTTATAATAATTTATTCTCAATATGAGGGTTATATTTTTCTGAACTGTTGTGAAAAAGTCAACGTATGATAAAAAAAGGGGTAAGAGAAACAATCATGCCTCACAGCTCACTATGTTATCTCTAACCTCTCTTATAAATATTAAAAAAAAACCAAAAAAAAAAAAGAACAATCAAAATTATAAGTGTGATCAAATCTCCAAACTACATTTAAACTACCTTTAAGGTTGATCCATGTATTATCTCTACTAATGCAATAATTAACTGCACAATTTAACACTTAAAAGAAGTCTCCTTCCACAGACGACCTAAACTCTCCTTCTTTCTTTTCTTATTCTTTTTCTTTTTTGCTTAATTTTTATCTCTTATTGTGGCATTCTTCCACTAAATTCTCGTAGGACTTTTTTTCTCTCTTTCATCCATTTGTTTTAGTTCTAATCCTTATATTGCAAATAAATATATGTATGTCAACTTAAACATAAATTTAATTATAATGGAAATAAATTTGTACAATCAAATCTTGTTCTAGTAGTAATTTCATATTTTATTAATTTGTGTATTTATTTTTTAGTGTATAGATGTAGCTTTTAAATCCCTATTTAAAAACTCATTGTTAAGCTAATGAAAATTAACATTGACACTAAGGCCGTGTTTGGCAATTGTGGTTCCCACCACAATCTCAGTTATAAACAGTAAAAAGTTCTCACATGCTACAGTAACAATAAAAAATTTTGCTACAATAAAAAGTTCTCACATACTACAGTAAAAGTGGTTCCCACCACTCTTCCAAACACTCACTAAGTTCATTATTCTAACAAGCAAGTGAACCAATAGTACTGACGATAAATGTCGCTTTGAAAAAGGCAATAATTTAATTTTGTCAAAGCTTAATTTTATCTCACTTATGGAGTTATGTGCACACTATTTCATAAAAGGCTCGCTACAAACATTTGAATATAATTTTTTTTTTGTTGTTTTCGACCGCATTGCCCATAATAAATATAAAAAATGTTTTATATAGGATGTTTGAAAACTCAGTTCGAACCAATACTACTAATACTGAACTAAAAGTATTGTACTAATTCAAATTTTATAATAAAAACTATCATAACAAAAATGATTTAAACTGTAACCACAAATTGTTGTTTGAAACCAAACGCTTAGAGGTTTGAAATGGCTAGTATGGTTTAAAATTTTATGGTTTAAACTATTAGTTTTAAACTGTATGGTTTAAACGGTGGTCTTGAATTGATGTTTGAGATGTAAAGATTTAAAATAAAAATAAACATTATATCAACCTTAAAACGAAAACTGATGTTTAAAAAATTAAAGTTTATGAAAAAAAAGAATAGAAAAATTTTTTTACTGCATAAATGGTTCAAAACAATTAGAACTATAAAAAAATCAAGTTCTCAAAACTCATAATTTAATCTATTTTAAACAATTATCACCGTTTTAGACAATCTAAAACTTACCTCCACTAAAAATCTCTTCTTCTAGGTCCAGAGATCCAGAACGTTCTCCAATTGTATAAACTAGTGAAAGCTATTATCCAAAAAAGAAAAACACGCACGCTAGTGAAAATCTCAGCTCTCTCTCTCTCTTCTGCCGAGTATGACAGTATTGACTAGTCTGATGCAAATACCAAACCTCCATACTTCGGGTTACGACAAGGCACGTGTGGTCTCGTAAACTCTGCCGTCAAACTCATCCCGATTTTTGAGCTACACATTTTTTAATTACGTACGACTTCATTAATAAATATTTATTACTTAAGCAACCTTTGTTAATTACATCAATATTGTGCTTCAATGTACAGCTCCTTTCTAAAAAATAAAAATAAAAATAATCGAAATCTGATCAATTATATATGTATAATAAATTCGTTGTTTTTTTTCTCAACCAAGTCAAAATCTCAGCTCATCACTTAGATACGCAAATTATATTTATTAATATAATATTAGATACATGATGTATTATTATTGCATGTGTATATATATTATATTATATGTAAAAGATAAGATGTCGTAGAAGTTAGGCGTTACATGTCCGCACGTGACAGGGGGATTGTGCTGAACTTCTTTTCCGGCGAAATTTCTGGTTTAGAACTTCGTTTGTTGACGTAGCTATAACAATTTAAATTTTTATTTAAAAGAATGCCAAAACAAAACCAGCTCTTACCATCAGCTTAATAGCATTTTTAAAATTTTTATTTTAAAAAACGTGTAAAAATATTTCTAAAAACTTTTAAAACAATATCAAATGAGACTGTTTGCTCACTAATTTGAACGAACAAGTTAAGTACTTTAGATTCCTGTTCCAAAACTAATAAAGTTAAGTTCCGTTATAGGATATGGTGGGATTTAATGGTGGGGCACACCAATTTTGGATCCACATCGGATGTCACCAAATGTCTGTAAACGTCATGTTACTAACACATTTAAGAAAAATGCATATAATAAAGTTATTAGATAAGCCAATTCTAAAATTAGAATACAACTAAATAATTAATGAGAAAGGAAACCCCTCTCTCCCTATATTCTTGTAATAAATTTCCCAAAAAAACGATATTGCCCTTGTATTTTTTTTACAAAATAATTATAACATCGGCAATTTCTTAATAGAACTGAAAAACATACCCGACAGTTGATATATGGCTTTCAACTATCGGATCTATAGGAAAAAAAAATAATTTTGACTAAATTTAACGGTTTTAAAACATACATCATTAATAGGATACTTATCGAAGAAGTTTCTTATAATATATATATATATATATATATATATATACTTATCGGAGAAGTTTCTTATAATATATATATATATATATATATATGTGGCGTATGACTTAATGTGTTACTATGGCTAGAATCATGATCCCGCCTGAAGTTTCAGTCAGGATTGCATTAATTATACAAACAGTTAGCCCAAAAAAGGTGGAAAATTCCCCTGAAATCATCCTGTCAAGTAAAAGGGCCTTAAAACAAAGTTATCAAAAAGACGAAAATGTCGACTATTGAGAAGCTAATATTGATGAATTTACCATTATCGTCAACAAGATTTTGCTAAACCACGCAATTGAAACGCTAAAATTGACTCCGGGTTTTTGAACGGTTTAAAACGCTCATCCAATTTATTGGCATTTGACGACTTAGGCAAATGTTGTTATATATTTTTATTTTTATCACATCAATACTTTATATTTTGTTATAATATCATGTTGGTATTTTGTTATTTAAAAAAAAATTAAATACGCATGACACATCTTAGGGTTTTTTAAAATTATCATCTGGTATACAGCTTGACACCTTTTTTTACAATAAAATGTTCATTTTGCCCTTTTTTTAAAAAAAAATATTTGTCTTGCCCCTTTTATTAACAAACTAACATTAATTACATAACGAAATTGAAGAAAATAACTAAAAATAACGAAATTAAAAAATAAAAACCTAAAAATACATATCTATTCTTACTTATTCTATTACAAACAATGAAAAAATCCAACAGAATATCATATAAAAATACTCGATTAAAAATTTGGATTAGCGAGAAAGAAAACAATCAAATGACTTATAAATTCAGAAGACCGAGATCAATGGTAGGATTATAGATGGCATCCATAGAGTGGCACAAGGAGGACGTTGTTGGTCCACGCCCAAGGAGGCAGATCTAGATCATGCAAATCTGGTTCAGGCGTATCTAGAAGTCGTGCTGATTTCTAGTGAGAAGAGGCATGCTAGGGATTACATGGGTTTAAGGTAGTGCGGGATATTGATTCAATGACGGAACGGTGAAATGGTGCAGCAGAGGAGGAGGAGGAGGAGAAATATCCGAGTTTTTTTTTTTTTTTTTTGTGTATTTTGATTGACACTTTTTGTTTTTTTTGTTTTTTTATTTTTAGAACTTATGTTTTTGTGTTCTTAATGATAAATCATTAAAAGTGTAATTTGATCATTTTGTGTATCGAAAAAGGACACAAACCATTAAAGAATAACTTATAATATTTTTCAATGAACAGAATATTACATGATGTTGCGTCAAAATAGTTATCAAAATAAAGACTCGTTATTAATTAATGTTGTACATATCTAATCAAATCTTTAGGTCCTTATTAATTTATTAGCAAGCAATATTGGAGTTGTTGCATGTATGCTTGAGAAAGTTATATAGAGGACGCCAAATTGAACTGGGGTACGATGAAAATGCCAAAACAAAATTTTGGCACGATATAGTGCATGTACTGGTGTGTCATGGGGTAGTTACCACGTCAAAATCAATACATATGTGTGCAAATTATTTGTTCAAGCAGATAGTCTTCTTTTACTAGAAACAGAGAAAAGGAAAACTATTAATTATTTTCCATATAGACTGAGTTTGTCCACGTTAATTTCACCCATATAGTACTGATAATGTGAATATATAATGTTAAAAATCTAATTCAATCCGTGGGGCTTACATTTCGCAAGGTATTATTTTGGTGTGTGTGTTTTTTAACAAATTAATTAAATAAGTATACATGGATATATTATATCGGAGCCTACCGCAAAACTTTCAAGTAATTTCAAACTCAATTTACCAATTGGGAGCTAGCCATGAGTGTGACATATATCGGCCACTTACATATACCAACGTTATAACCTCGTAATTTAATATTTGATCCTCAAAAATTAGAAATTGTCTTATACATTGTCTTGATTTAAAAATCTAAATGACAAGAAACTTTTTAGTTGAATATATTGTAAGTACGACTTTGATACTTCTATCTATGAAACATCAGCTTATGTTAACGGTTTTGATCATATATGTCAATTCTGCTTGAATTAAAGGGTAATATAAGAGGGCGATGGTCATACGTGTAAGAGAAGAGGAAAAGGCAACAACAAAGGTTAGAACGAGAAAGAATTTAAAATATATGCTAATATAAAGTCATTTTTCAAGCAGTCATGTGACACCCATAACTAAATCTTTTAATAATTTAATATCTCACATTAACATAAGTAGTAAAGTTACAATCAATGATAAGTGTTGAAAAAAACTTTGAATCGTTTTAAATTGTAAGGGATAAAATGAAATAACAGTTGTATGAATTTCTCTTCAAATATTTATAACTCAATTATTTTTAAACTGTTTCGCGCATTTTTTTTATCCTCCTATATATAAGACTTTAAAAATCATTGGAATTATGCATGAACTTTCAATTAATTAATAGCATATGTCAATATTGCTGCGTATGACACGATACATGTTTCAAAGATGAACATTGACAGGAAAAGACGTCGTACACAAATAGTGCGGTATCATGCGTTCTCAAATCAAATGTTTGCTGAGTGACGTCTTCTTCATTGCATGCTGGGGCCTCATGAGTTACGATTAGCTTATGTGGCTGTCAACAGAAAGAAACGGAAAAAGTTGGAAACGTTTTGTCCAGCACTACTCGTAATTCTTACCAAATAAAGCATGTTCCTATTCATGTATGATTATTTATCAAGTCATTTTTCATTTTTTATTTTGAAATTTCTAATATAAGTACTAAGCACTTTAAAATGTGGACAAAATATTATTTAATGGTAATCTGCTTGGCTCCTAGTTCGGGTTTGAACTCATGATCAGTCACGTTTAATCCAATTTTGGCTTGGTATGATCTGTGCATTTGACAATCTTGCTCTGATTATATAGTTAAATTTGCTATAGTGTAAAGCTCTCACATGATACAATGTAAAGCAAAAATAAGCCATAATATAAAGTTCTCACATGGTATAATAAAATTATTCTAACTTTTAGTTTTGACTGCGTTGTCATATACACTTTTTTTAAACCATTAACAAATTTAGAACTTACTTCCCCTTGTTTTTTGAGTGGTTAATTTAAACCTATTCTACAAAATACTACATAGATTATTTTTTAAAACAATTTGAAGCGAATAACACATTGCCAAATTCTAAAAATAAATGGTATATTATATAATTATCAATTGTAGTATTCGAATTTTATCTATTTTTTTATATTTCTCTCTCTCTGCCTTCAGCTCTCTTTCTCTCTCCTCCACTTTTGGTGGTGGAGTTGCTCTCACACGTCAAGACATCGTTTGGCGAGCTAAGGTTGGTGATAGGCCGTCATTTTGTGATGATCGTTTCTAGGGATTCAAGTAGGTGCGACTTTAGTAGTGATCCCAGGTCGCAATTTGCGACAAAGCCCATAGACAGAAGTCGCCCTTGTTGCCATGGTAGCAGCTTGCAACGATGAAAAGGCTTCCAGGAAAGGGAGAGAATGAGAACATGCCTCCTAAACGATCAACTATCGTCGTTGTCACTCGGCTAGAGAGAAACATGAAGAAAGGGAGGGAGGAGAAAGATTTGAAATGTTGTGGGTTTTTTTCCCCTCTAAATTTGGGTTTTGTGAGTAGTTAAGTTTGAGTAAGGATAATTTTAGTATCTTGTGTATAATTAATGTAGATTTGTTTTAATCATGCTATTTACTAACTTTGAATTAGATTTACGCTACTGATTTTATTTTATTAAAAATAATGCTATTTCTTTCCTTCTCCCTATTAATCCATAATGAAAATCATAGTTCATTTATTTCCTTACAATTTAATATAAAATCAAAAATATTTTAAAATTATACTTTAACTGCATATTCAAACGTTAATTTAAATAACAAGATCAAATCACACTGATCAACTTATAGTTAAAAATAAAAAAATTCAAACCACGCTTTAAATCCACCGTCTAAACAGACGAGTTTGCACGGGCGGGTGCCAAAAAATTCAACGATTGTGATATGTCCACTTTCGGTGTGGCAAAACTTTTTTAAATTACAACGCGTTGTTAAAACTTTCGTCGCTGAAAGCCTTTATTGTGACTAGGCTAGTTCGACTCTTGCATTAGCGAGAAGACGACAGAAGGCCCAACTACATTCCGGTCTGATAACAATGCTATTGCAGTAAGTACTGATTTGAAGTTCGAGCCAACTATTTCTGGACATGTGTAAATTAGAAACTTCATAAAACAAAAACGTTATGGTTCGTACGCATATTTTCAGGAAGTTTATGGAAATTAAGTTACAGAAGATTACACTGTACCATGTCAACTAATTAATTTCATTGCATTAGAAGGAGGAGTAAATTAACTTTATTAACACCAAAGCAAATCACATGACAAGTTTAAAACACAAATCGATGCATTGTCGACAACAAGAGTAACTGTTCGAAGAAAATACTGGTCGCATTGCATAATTGGCAGCCCATGACTGATGGCCGACTCATAAAAGTGTTTCCAAAAGCCGACAAGCAGCCCCTATATTTGAGCAACAATCATAGGTGTAATCAAAGGAAATGCGTGATCTACAGTTGTTGGAAGATGTGATGTGTAGTGTAAACCTCTCAAACATTATATATTACGGCTCTAACATGTTAGTGTTTTCGTTTTGTTAAAGTTTCTTTCTACAACAAATATAATTGTCTAGAAACTGCTTTTTTTCTTGTATATATTATGGGACGAATCCCGCCTTGAACAAAAAAAATCCATGGTAGCTCCGCAAGAAATATAATAGGTGCAAGTTCCTAACATTGAGAATCACCTTGTATATCTTTTTTGGAGCCGTGTTAAGAACTAGATACCCTACTTTTATATTGCCGAAAGAGGTTAAAAAAATTACCCAAGAAAAACCGAGCAAATAAAAACATACAAAATTTTTAGTGATTTACTTTTAATGTAAAATGTATGGTTACTTTTAGTGTATCAGAGCGTTATTATTATGTAAAAAAGAAGAAGATGAAATTGCATATTACAAGACTTTGTATTTTTTTAATCTCTTTAACAACCTTAAAATTGGTACCCTTAAGAAAAATAACAATAAAAACTAAAAAAAAAAAACTAGAACTGTCAAATTTATAAATGTGAAATCTCTAAACTACTCGTAATAAATCTATGTACTGCCCTTGCAGAAGTCACAATAATTCGGCTCCACAACTTAACAAGCTAAGCAAGCAAAACCGAATAGAATTGCTCACTGTCTGAAAGGTAAATCTCCGTTGAATAATGAATCAACCAATAATGCATTTAGGCAAGCATTTTGGTTGATTGTACTCGGCTCTGTCTCCTGCCTATGCTTTTCGAGACTGAGCCCTTACTACAGCCGAATATCACCTACATATTAAACAACTTCAAGTGCAGCGCAGCAGGAGGCGGCAGCTCATGTTTCTTGAATCTCTTTTCTTTTGTCCTATTCATGTATTTGGAATCTTATTTATAACCCCAGAAATAAACTTTGAAAAAGGGGGAAAAATAAAACAGAATGAGTTGGGAGCAAAACGGAGTAATTTGAATTGTGTAGAACAAAAATCCTTCTTGTTTTTGTTCTTTGGGTGATGGAGAGAGAATAGGTAGAAGACCTTTTGTCTCATGTGAAAGTTGCAGTCAATTAATAGGGCGCAATAAGCCAACAACCCATGTAGCAAAAAGTCTGAACAAAATTATGCACACAAAAATTTTGAACCACACTCTCCCCGTAGACTAGTGTTATTTTGTTGTGTTATATAGCCATGTGACTTTGTTCCCCTCTTCTACCTTTCCCTTTAGTGATATATATATATATATTTATATATATATATATATATATATGGATATAGATATTAGAGTGGCCTTTAAAGTTAAAGCATCCTAAAATTTGCAGGAACACAAAAAGTCAGCCTAGTAGACATCTATTGATGGGAATCACCATTGAATGAGAAACCTATATTATTCTTGCATAATAATAAGACAAATGAAAATGCATATTGGAAGGAGAGTAAAATTTTCACCTATATACAAGGAATATATATATACATACATATATATATTTATATATATATCACCGTTTGGAATAATATTGGCCAAGGATTCATTAATGCCCACATGATATAAAGCACATGTTGTGTCTTCTTCTTTGGACTGAAATTGTGAAACATCAAATTAATTGGAAAAACTGCAAGTATCTGCTCCAATCGTGAGGCTCATATAGAATTATATTGCATACTGAGACGACAGAAGGAGACATGTGACCATCTTTCTCCCACGGAAAAAGTAAAAACAGCGTACTTGCTCTCTGACTTAGTGCATGTGGTTTTGATTGCCATGTCCGCGTGTTTGCTTGTGAAAGTTTACCCTAGAGGGTAGAAGCTAAACTTAGGGTTTTAACCTATTTAACTGTCAAGTGATTCCAATTGATCTTCACGTTGAAGAATTTGAATAGAAATCTGAATATAAAAGTGAGCAATTTTGAATACAGGAGTTAGATTTGAAGTGTATAGGAATACTTTCTTTAAGGTTTTATTTGCCTCTACTATAAAGTTTGTTAAAGGGTTATTGCGGCAAATTACCCTCAAGATACAATAACCTTGATGCTGTATCTAGTAATAATATGATGTTTTAGAATAAAATATGAAATCTGAAAAATCTAGAGAATTAATAAAGATACAGTAGTGTCTTCTTATGGACAGAGACAACCATTGAAACCAAGGGAGGAGTCACATGGGGACAAAATTGGACGGCCGCTCAAGTTATCAGTTCAGTCACACCTTTGCCTCCCTTCACTATTTTTCGGCTCCGTCCTTGCTTGTAACTCATACAACCTTTCACGTAAAGATGTCATTTCATGAAACAACATAACTATTATAATAGATATGTTTGTTTGTAATAGGCATTCAGTTTTATGTGAAACCATACAATCAAACAACACAACAGTTCAAAACAATTTAAAATCACACACTTTAAAATATTAAATTCGGGTTGGCACTGCCCATTGGAATATTAACTTTCATACACTATTGTGCCGATGCTACCCATTCGACACCGCAATGCCAGTCCAACACCAAGGGGCTACGAGGTACTTGGCTCTATATCTTGTTAGTGTATTTTGCACTATTCCAATGCCATAGAGCTAGATGCTAATTCCAAACACTTAGAAAATGCATATTTTTTTCTGTAACCTTTGATTTAAACACTTGAGAGATGCATTACAATCTCTAGTACACCTTATTGGGGGTGATTGGTTGTGTTTTCAATTATATTTTGTCATGGGATTGAGCAAGGAACTACATAAAGTTTAGGGTAGGTGGCCGCCACACCTGAAATTTAATTTTTATGTCTTCTAAGATTCTAAAATACTTTATTTGATTTCATAACATATACATTATAAAACTTTTAATATACGCCCTGTCCTTCTTTATTTATTTATTTATTTTTGGCTCCTCTCTGAAAGTGAGGATGCTTCTTCTTATGAACTACCTATCAAGAGATATCCCATTTTAGCGACAGTTATGACACATTTAATTACAAGCTACATACGTATAGAAGATTTTGAATAAAAAAGAAATATTGTATTAAGGTAATTATGTTGTTAAGAATCCCATTAAAATCAGAAACTCCTAAAATGCTTAAGGTTTTAAAAAATGAATTCTACGGGGTATTTTTAGGAATTAAAAAAATGCCACATTATTAGAAAAAAGAATCATAATTCCATATTTTCCAATAAAATTTATGAACACACCTATAGAAAGTTATAGTATTGTAAAAATGTGCCCTCAAAGTTGCATTTGTATTATCATTTTTCCCTAAAACTTTGAAAATGTATATACTCATTCATTGGTTTCACTGATGGAAATGCCACATGTCACTTTTTGAAATTTACTATGGAAACTACATTGTACTTAAAGAGGTCCGTCATTTTGTTGATAAGTGCAAGATTAATTGTATGTTTGGAAGAGCCAGTTTCAACTTCTTCTTCTTCCTTTTTTTTTTCAGTTCTAACCAAATATTACTATTTGGCTCATTGTTAGTTCTAACCATTTTTTCAGCTCTAACTGTTTTTTGAGCTTTTTTGTATAAACTAATTAAAACTAATATTTTGACGAACTTACTAAATATAAGTTCTAACCATAAATTGTGGTTTTAACTCATTTTTTTTATTCTAACTACTATGGATTCTAACCGCTTTCTTAAACAGAGAATCACGAAAAAAAAATGAAAAAACTCACTAATTAAACTTGAATATGATCCCATGTAGCCTTCGCATTATGGGTCCCTCAATTTGTTGCTTTTCACTTTTGATGGGAAAAAAAAACCTTCAATTTAAACTTTGAACTAAGCTTTAGAGTTTGAGAACAAAAGACTGCCGAACTCCACAATATCCAAGAAACTAGGGGCAGTGATACATGATCATAATTTCATTTAATCTTATTAATACCACATATTTCCTAATTATATCCTAAATCTTTCATAATATTTACAGTATAGCAACTAAAAATTTTAGTTAGAATTAATTTTACCAAACCCTTTTAAATTTTTGTGGGCACAAAAGTGCAAGTAAACAAAGATTACAAAGGAATGAGATTAATGTATTCATGTTTTATTGGTGGTATGTAATCCATTTGATGAAGCTCAAGGTCAAAATACGCCACTAATGCCATTATAATCCTGAAAGAGTCTTTCGAAGAAACCGAAGAGAAAGACTTTTTATAGTCAATGCCTCAAAAGACTTTTTATAGTCAATGCCTTCTTTATGTGTAAGGCGTTTAGTGACAAGAGGAGCCTTATACCTTTCCACATTGCCTTTTGAATCCCTCTTGGTCTTAAATATCCATTTGCAACCAATGGGTTTCGCACCTTCAGGCAATGGGACAAGATCCCAAACGTTATTGCCCTTCATAGACTTTATCTCCTCATTCGTGGCATCAATCCACTCTTGAGATCTAAAACTTTCCATGGCTTGACGGAAGTTGATTGGATCATCTTCCACCACACCAATGTCAAACTCATGTTCTTGGAGGAACACAATGTAATCATCTGGCACCGCACTTCTCCTTTCTCTAGTGGATCTCCTTAATGGCATAGGTTCTTGAGGTGGTAGAGTTTATTCTTCTGAAACAATTTCTGGAATGAGAGGTTCTCCAACATTGTCTTAATTTTGATTTGCTTCTTGAACAATATCAGGAATAAGAACCTGATCAATGTCAATAACAGGTGTGGGAATATCAACATATTCCTCTTCAAAGGCAAAGTCCCTAATCTTATCTCCCCCTGTAAACTCAACATCCTCAAGAACCGAGCATTTTCAGTCTTAAATATCGACTTAGTCATGGGATCATAAAACTTGTATCCCCTAGATCTTTCAGAGTATCCAATAAAATAACAACTTACTGTCCTTGAGTCTAATTTCTTTTCATTAGGCCTATAAGGCCTTGCCTCAGCTGGACATCCCCAAACATACAAATGCTTTAAACTATGCTTCTTGCCTGTCTAAAGTTTGTAAAAGGTTTTGGTAGTTGCTTTAGTTGGAACCCTGTTAAGGATGTATGTTGCAATCTTAAGCACTTCTCCCCAGAGTGATTCTGGTAAGGTAGAATGAGAAATCATACTCCTCACATGTCTTTAAGCGTCCTGTTTCATCTTTTAACAACACCATTCATAGTGGGCGAACCCACCCGACATGGTGTACTGTGGGACAATGCCACTTTCCTCTAGAAACTTAGCAAACGGTCTTAGACGTTGTTCACCTAAAATGTCATATCTACCATAGTACTCACCACCACGATCAGATATGATGCTTTTAATCATTTTGCTAAGTTGGTTTTTAACTTCAGCCTTATAATTTGTAAATACATCCAACGACTGTGACTTTTCATGAATGAGATATATGTAGCCATATCTGGAAATATTGTCTATGAATGTTATAAAATATTGTTGACTATTCCAAGAAGCCGTAGGGAATGGCCCACAGATATCTGTATGTATAAGTTCTAAGACGTCCAAAGTCTTGCTGGCTTCAAATCTTCTCTTTTTGGTTTGTTTCACCTTAATGCAGTTAACACAAATATCAAAATCTGTAAAGTTGAAGGGGTCGAGAATTTCGTCTCACACAAGTCTCTCTATTCTCTTTCTGGAGATATGACCCAATCTCTTGTGCCATAACGCAGCTGAATTCTAGTTGGTTAATTTTCTCTTTATGCCTCGAGTACTTAATTGCAGGGATTCATTAAATGAAGCAATTGTATCAAGTAAATAAAGATTATCGTAACCTAATAAAACACTGGAACCAACTAATTTCGAATCATGAAACAAACTAAATTTTTCAAATTCTGTCTAAGCAGAGATAGAAATCAAATTCTGTCTAAAAGATAGTGCAATAAATATTTTATCAAGATCCAAATAAAATCCAATCTTTAACAATAATCTAAATTTTCTTATTGCTTTAACTTCAACCTTCTTGTCATCGCCTACGTAGATGTATCTTTCACCATCATTTGACTTTTGACATCTCAGGCATCCCTGCATAGACACACTAATGTGAGTGGTTGCACCAGAATCCATCCACTAAGTGTGTTCAAGTACCAAAGATAAATTAACCTCAAAACAAACCAAATTAAAAAGCATACCTTTCCTGGCACGCCAAGCGTGATAATTGGTGCAATGCTTCTTCTTTTGTCCTACAGCTCTACAAAAGAGACAACCCGTACCTTCTAGATCAACCGCTCTCTTTTGCTGTTTCTTTTGAGGTGTTGTAACTGCAGCTTTCTTATCCTTCTTTCTTTTCTTCCCTTTGTCCTTGGAAGTATTAGCCAAGTGAGCACTTTCTATCTTTTTTTACTTCATTTCTTACACACAATGTGAGATGAGCTCATTAAGAGACCAAGTCTCCTTTTGGCAGTTATATCTCACCTTGAACTAACTGAATTATGCATGAAGAGATATAAGAACCAAATGCACTAACAAGTCCTTAGAAATATCAAGCTTAAGTGCTCTCAATTTTGAAGCAAGATGAGACGTCTCCATGATGTACTCCCTAATGTTCCCCTTACCTCTGTATCTCATTGAGATGAGACTTGCCAAAAGTTTACTTGTTTCAGCCTTTTCATTTTTGGCAAATCTCTTCTCAATGTCCTCGAGGAACTCTTTGGCTATCTTTATCATTTTTGATATAGAACCCTTGAATGCTTCTAGAATAGCCTTCTTCGTGATCATTATACATATGTGGTTTGACTTCTCCCACCTTTCTATGTCTCTCTTTTGATCAGAGAAACTCTTATCTGTAAGAGATGTAGGAGAAGGAACTCTTAACGCAAGGTCGAGATCCATGACTCCGAGAACTATAAGGAGGTTCTCTTGCCATGATTTGAAGTTGCTACCATTCAGTATAGGAATAGAATTGATGTTGGTAGTAATATTTGAGGCATAACTAGTAGCTGAATCAGAAAACAAAACAAACAAACCCAAAACAAGCTCACATAAGAATCCAAAATAACAATAATAAGTCTAAATAAAGGTAACCCTATCTCAAGATATCGGGCACTCCATTAATATTTAGTCTATGGACAAAAATATTAACTTGTAAGTAATATCTTGGTGTAGTAATCAAACACTAACAATAAAAACATGTCTTCCAATAAATCTTCCTTTGGGCCGATTTATTATTCACATGTAAAACCAAATAATCATCTCGTGTTTATCACTACAGGTGTACATGTAATTCTATCAAATATTGCCTTCCTCTGGACATGTCAATATTTATATAAGTTGCATAGACACAACCGTTTATATTCTAAAACAAATTAATTTCTACAAGAGAGGCCACTTTGGTGACATGTTGCATTAATTAATTCATCTCAATATATATATATATATATAATACCAATATTTGAATTTAAAATTACACCAAAATTGACCAAAATTAATATAAAAAATATTAAAAAATAAAAAAAATTGGTCAAAAGTCAACATGGTCAAGGTCAACAGTCAAAGTCAACTAATCTAAGTCAACCAATCAACATGACTGGTCAACCTTGATTGGGTCGGGCTAGATCGAGTCGGGTTGATCCAACCCAGATCCTAACCCAGCCCCTCTTTTATTTTCCCTTTTCCTGTTTTTTTTTTTAATAATTTGGGTCAGCCATGGGTTTAGCCCCTAGGTAACAACTGGTCATGGCCCAGCCCGTGTATCCGCCCCTTTATCCAGGGGTTTAACCCTTAGGTTTATCTGTGTATTCATTTTTTTTTATAATCTGGAAGCCCAGGGGTTTAACCCCTGGGTTATAACCGGTCATAGGCTCAGCCGAGCTCATGTAAAGAAACCATTCTCAGGTCTGGGCCAAAGCCCAGACCTGCCCCAAACCCTAGGGGCCTTTCGACCCCTTGGGTGAAGTTCTTGTAGGCAGCCTGACGGTCGCCTCTGCACCTGTGGCCGCGGCTCCTTTTAGGCCGATGCCCTGGGATTGCAACTCGAAGGGGTCGACGTCGGCGGTCGCAAGACCAGCCGTTGGCCAACGGTGCCCATCATCCCTTTTTTTTCTTTTTTTCTTCCTAATGTGGTGGCCAAGGGCCGCCGCTTTCCTTCTACTAGCCGAGGCTTCGTCTTTCCGGCGCGGCCTCTTTTGCCAGCGGCAGTAAGGATGCCGCCGGCCACGCCTTTTATAACGTAAACTTAACACTTGAAAAGAAAAAATATTTATATTATACATATACATGAACCTAAATACTTTATAATTTTATATATATACAACATTCAACCGAAAGATTGTATATATCTATATATAATTCACATATATATATATATCTATATAAGTGAATTTATATATGTGTGTATATACATAAACACTGTATTTCAAGGATAACTTAACCAAAAAAATTTTAAATAGTTGTTCTCAAATTCATCAATTTTAAAGAATTGTAGATTGTTAAATTTGAGAATTTTTCTATAAGAATCACATCTACAAAATTATTGATTCCCAATGATTCAATATGAAAAGGCTCTAGATACCACTTGTGAGAACAAAATTGTGATGAAAACCATCATCATCGAGGATCATTCATGTCAAATCACCGAGATAATTAATAAGATGTGGAAGCTAACCTAAATCTATAGGTGCAATGTGATTCCAGAGTCTGTAGGTTAAAGATTTTCCAAGTCTGGTACGTAAGTCCTCCTTCAAAGTTTACCTCTATAAGTTCTTTGTAGATAGGAACCAAAAAATAATGTATGTACTGACTTAGGTACCACAACCCCTTTACATAACTGTTAAACCCTAACAGTTATCCTTAATTACACTTAGTCTCTACACATATGAGGCCTACATAGTCTCTACACGTACTGACTTGGTCTCTACATATAGGAGGCCCACACTTAATGATGTATTAAAAACCCAAAACCTAAATTAATCACTTTTAATTGGGTAACTTATCTGATAGCCTTTAATTCACATTTATTTAATATATTAGCCCATATATAGGATTAATTCCAATAGTTTACACTGCCATTTTCTATCCAAGTGGATGTTACAGATGTTTACATAATAAACTCCAATAACTAGGCAACTCAAGCTGATAAGTGATAAAATTTTCTATCCAACAGGTTAGACTCTTCACCTTGTCTCTACTTCCTATTTTTGGTTAATACTTCGTCGAGATGTTGAGCGAAATGTCGAATATTGTCGGATGTGTTAGACTTCTATAGGGCGTGCCTCCAAGGACAGACTTTACATGTCGCTCTTTGTTCTAACCTAGTTGTGGACAGATATTAGTATGGACTTTGTACTCGACCTTCCTCGTATGTAAAAGGGGAATGACTCTATTTTTGTTGTGGTGGATTGGTTTTCCAAGATGTTTTATTTCATTCCTTCCAAGAGCATCGCCGATGCAGTACAAGTGGATCCGCTTTTCTTCAAAGAAGCATATCACCTTCACAGACTTCCCACTTCTATTGTATCTAATCATGATTCTTGTTTTCTTAGCCTTTTCGAGAGCTCTCTTTGGTGATTAGTTAACATTAGCTTGGACATGAGTTCGGCGTATCATCCCAAACTGATGGCCAGATTGAGATCACTAACCAGACGTTAAGAGATCTATTGCGTAACTTGTCGGAGATAACATAAAGTCTTGGGACACTAAGCTTAACCTAGTAGGACTTGCTCATAAACCATGCTAAAAATCAAAGCGTTAGTTTCAGCCCCTTTTAGGTGGTTTATGGGTGTGTTCCTTGGTAGAGGTGTCAAAAGGACCATGTCGTGCCGGTCTGGCCCTTTTAACCTTAGGCCTATGATGGGCTTGTACCATACCAGGCCCGGCCCTCTACAATTGAGGGCCGTGTCTGAGAGGAAAACCTCATGCCCAGCCTTAACCTTTGAAGGGTCATGTCGGGTCGTAAGGCTGATAATTTCTACATTTTTTTGTTTATTTTTAAAATAATTTAATAAAAATTGATGTACAAAATCATGAGATTACTAAGTGTAAAAAAATATATCTAAATATTATATAGAGTATTGAAGAATAAAAATTCTTAATTTTTTCAATGTGTGATTTAAGCAAGTTTATATTTAAATTTATAATATGTTTTATAGACATGATAAATATAGTTATAGTTGAATATAAAAATTGCACGAATAACTGTCTAGTTGAGTAATTGATAAGCTCTTATTTTTTTTAAAGGTTTAAGGTTAAAATCTCAAAGAGCTCAAAATAAGGGTATTTTCTTGAACACCTAAGAAGCTAAGCTTGAAAGGTCTTTGGCATGCCTGGGCTAGGCCGGGCTCATGGCAGGCGAAGGCTGTGCTAGCCTTATGAGCCTAGGGGGTCAGGCCTAGCCTTAGCCTATCAAGCATGCCGTGCCAGTCTAGTCCGCTACAGTGCAAGGCTAGGCTAAGCCGGGCCGTGCCTTACACTATTACGGTGTCCATGGATGGCCCGACCTATTTGACACCTCTATTCCTCATTGTCTTCTTGACCTCACACTGCTTTCCAACAACACCCAGATTCATGGCGAGGCGACTAATTTTGTCGCTAATCTTCAATGAATTCATTAGTTGACTTATGATCATCTGGTGACCTCTACTGCTAAGCATAAGGTCATTGCCGACTTGCACCGTCAAGTTGCGGAGATTAATGACGGCGATCTTGTTTGGGCTATTTTGACTAAGGACTGATTTCCTACTCATGACAATAATAAGTTGAAGGCTCGAAAGATTGGTCCATTGGAAGTTCTTGCGAAGATCAAGCCTATTGCGTGTGCCTTTTGCTTGACATCCACACTTCGAATGTCTTTAATGTCAAACATTTGGTTCCGTTTGCAAGAGATTCAGACACTATAAATTCGAAGTCAAATCTTTTCCAACCTAGCAGGACTGATGTAGCATAATGGAAGAGCAAAGAGGATGGATCGACTGGTCGGTTGGAGGTGCTAAAGACATAAAGTTTCCCTATCGCTGTAGGATTTGAATTCTAAATAGATTTTAATTATTTGAATTGTTACTTTTTAGTTGTTATCTTTTAATTTTGTATTTAGGATTTTTACTAGATTTCTTTTATATTTTGAATTTAATTTTTTTATATAAAGGGTTAGACTTAGATATTATTTTTAGTTTCGGTTATTAATAAAAATTTAGAGAAGTTTTCTCTTCTCTTGGCTTGGTTTTTAGTATTTTTTAGAATCAACAAATTACTCACACCCTTGTTTTTCAACATTACGCATGAATCAACAGATTTCAAGTTTATCCTACAATTTTGTTACGTCACAATCACACTTTAAAATACACTTTTTAAGAAGATTGGGAAATTATAGTAAATATCACTTTTTCAAAACTAATTGTAGTAAATAATAAGTTTAAAAATATTTGTAGTAAATAGTAAATTTATAATGAAAATAATTTATTCACCTCTTTATTTACTGTGTAAATAATTTTTATTTACAAAGTAAATAGATTTTAGACGTAAATAACTTATTTACTCTCTTGTTTACCAAATAAATAATTCTTATTTGAACAATTATTTACATCGTAAATTTGTTATTTACTATAAATATTTTTGAACCCCGTTATGTATTTTAAAAAGTTTCAAAAATCTATTATTTTATTCTCGCTTTTAGGTTTTACTGTTCAAACAAAAAAATTTAAATCGCTGCAATTTGAACCCACGATCCAAACATATCCCAACAACTTGCGCCCATGCCAGACTCAACCTTAAATTAGGTTAACGGGATATTTATGTTTTATAAAATTAAGAAAACCCACCTAGCCGAAAACGATATTTATATATCCACACTACATACATAGAGACAACAAATAGAATATCATATGGTACCATATCCATGTGGCGGAATATCTATGATTTATAGATAAATCATAGTATATTTATATGATTTTGGGCTAGGTTAACCCACCCTGCCCCAAATCATTGGGTGGGTATGGATTTCAACTTTTCCTAAAGCAACCAACCGAACCCAAATAAACTTTTAAACATGTTATATCTCTGCGTATAGAAACATTACATGCATGTATAACCTATATAATATTTTTAGACCATATTAAAATATATTTATAAAATCATATATCAATTTTACTCTATCACTCAAGAGTGATTGTTGGAGATTGACAGTTATTCAATATATATGAGTTCATGTTTCTTATTTTAACCAAGAGAATCTCTAAATTCTTAAATTTTTTCATGTGATTTGACTTACGTATCTAGACTTATATTGTTGATTTCTCACATTTATACCTTTTTTTTTGGGTTATTCTTAAATAGTACGAAACTAGGTTGGACAAGGAATTAAGTGAACCTTAGTTTATATTTCATAAAGCCTAACCCATCCAACCCACATGATGTAGCCGATCTAAGCCGAACTAAATGTAGGCGAGTTGGTTCTTATCTTTGGTTATTTGGGTAAGTTAAGTTCTGTACCGTCCGGAATTGATTTGGATGAGTTGAGAAGTCCGAAAAATCCACCCAACCCATACCATGTACAGCCCTATCAAACAATTCTTGACAGTTATGCTAACTGTAGATAAAACGATGGTCGTCGAAACGCCGCAAGATGCCATCATTGAGATTTTGTGGGCTATCTTGCTCAGCAGGCGGTTTATGTTCCTTTGTTACTGTGCATAAACATGGAAGAATTGTGAATTACCATTTTCTTTTCTGTTTAGAAGTACAGGTTTTTTCACAATAAAATACAAGCAACGTAAAGAACCGGCGAAACTTGGCAAGCCAATGTAGTTTTTTTCTCCTCATTGTTCTGTTTCTTCTGCACATCATGGAAAACATCTCATCCTCTGCAACATAACAGATGATTGGTTCACTTTCGCGTAGAAATAGAATCACCATTTACAAAAAGTTTAATTCAATTTCGTCAAAATCACCTGTCTTTCGATTTCAACTGCAGATGCAGCCAATCTCCTCTTCAAAATTGACCTATCCACTTCGCAACTTTCCATTTCTGTATCTAAAACCAAAAACAAAACAAAATTTACAAGTTAGAATGTGTAAATTAACAAAACCTGAGATTATGTTGATGCACTATATTCCCTATGATTATAAATTTTAAATTTTGCCACCAAAAAAAATTAAAAGATTTTACATTTGAAATGAAAAAAAAAAGAGAGAGAAGCGGCTGAAAAGGCACCAAAAACTGAAGTAGGATTAGTTTTGCTTCACTCTCACCATAATAATATGATGACAGAATCGTGATGCGCTCGGTTGGCTGCAAGCGAAAAGAATGATTGTTCAAGCCTCGGAACACAATGAAAGTAACATATAATACAACAATATTAATATCATTTTCCAGGGTAAGGACTAAAGTAGATTAAAGATAAAATTAGTCACAAATCCTTCATGCATATTAGTAGTCACTAGTCAGATGTTGGTGTCGATCAACATTTACAAGATCTTTAAAGATTTCGATATTTTGTATTTTACATTGTGAGTTAAAAGAATATAGTCTCCCTAAAAAATCGTAGTATTCAGCTGTTTTCTAAAGGAAACTTGTGAATAACTGAAAACCAAACATCAGCTTACCATCACAAAGATCCCTTCACGGCGAGTAGGGAGTTGCTCAAGCTTCTTCAATGTTTCATCACCTTTGGTAACTTTCCCAAATATTGCATACTGATTGATGAGGATTTACGTCAAATTACATATGATCCTTTTTGTCAAATGCTATAGTAATCAAAATGATGTTAATCTAACACTGGTAATTTGCATACCTGCCCATCAAGATGAGGGGCATCTCCAAGAAGAATTGAAAAGGAGGATTGAGCACTATTTGGATCTTCATATCTACTCAAAAGCAACGCAAAGAAAAACTAAGTCAAGAGCAACAAATATCTAGAAAAGCCTGGAATACTGATCTGCGTGTGTGTGCATGCACAGATTCTAATACCTCGCAATTACGAGGCAGCGAAAATGAGAATACACATGCAAGTCTAGCAGAATGCTTGCGTGCTAAAACAATGTTTCCGCTGGCACTATTACTTTGTCTTGTCAAACAACTTGCCACTCATTTGTCTTTGGACTCAACAACTAACGCTACCTTTTATGAATCAACCAGAACAAACAACAAGAACTAACCATAGAACATATCATATTTTTGCCATACATGTACTCACTATAAAGGCCAACTTCTTCAAAGAAAATGCTCCCAAACTTCAGCTTCAACAATAGAACTTGATGGGGTCTAATTTAAGTTCAAATTAGGAAAAGACATTATTATTATTATTATTATTATTATTATTATTATTATTATTATTATTATTTTCTCCTACCTGCCCATGGAAAGAATACCTCTGACGTGCTTAACTTGGCTGAATTCACCGATGACCTTCTTTTCAGCCTCTTTTCTTTGCTCTTCATTCATAGGAGCCAATCTCCCCCCAACCACATCCGCCACTTGGGCTACGAACCCCTTATCAACCTATCGTAATTCCAATCACATTGCATTCATATTTACCCAAAGTAGTTAAAAAAAAAAAAAGGAACTTCTACGGTAGTAACCGTTCTTCTTCACTACCGATAAAAACTTGTTTTGATAGTCCAATTAATTTTTCAACAGTCTCATCTATAAGCAGCATTCATCATGTCAAAAATTTACAGTACGCAACATAAAGCTACCCCAATTATAAATTATCATGTCAAAAATTTACAACACGCAACATAAAGCTACCCCAATTATAAATTAGACCGTTAAAAAGTTAACTGAACCACGACGACAACAGCTCCTACCGGTATTGAAAAAAAAAAAAAAAATATTACCCTAAAGAAGTGGTTGGTGTTATAGCACCCGAGACGAACGAGCTTAAAAATGTGGTCAACGGTTATGGGTGCGACATCTGGGTAGAACCCGAATTCGATATCGCCATATTCTGTCTGCAATAATTCAAACACACGAATTTCGATTTGCCCATTAATGGGTAGACTCCAAATTACTGAAAACATGGAACGCAATATGTATATGTATGTATGTGTGTGTTTATGAAATTGGGAAAAGAACGAATAAGAAATGAACCTGAAAAACAACACGAGCTGATCCGAGATGGGGTTCAGGAGAAGACGCGCCAACAGAGGCGAGCATGAAGCAGAGACAAAGCAAGAAGACGATTGAGACTGAATTGTTAAACTTGCACATCTTTTTTTGGCATGAATTTTGGCTCTTCCTTGATCTCTTTTGCTCGTAAAAAGCCGTCATTTGCCTCCACTGTTATGACTTTTTTTAAGTTTTATTAGTATTATTATTTTTTCTTTTTTTGGAAAAAAAAAATTGCTCTTGTTGATATTGGGCCTAAGAGAAGCCGAAAATGGATGATGGTTCGAGTCCAAGATAATTGATGGGCCGAAGTCATTTTAATTTTTGAAAAAATTATAATAAATGTCTAAATTATTGTTATGAAATTAAAATCTAACACAATATTTAAAATATCTTAAAAATATCCTTAATGATATAGTAATTATCTTAATGATATTACATATTATATTATGTAATTACATATAAATAATTTTAATGATATCATTATGAGACATTTATGGAATTTTTACAAATTAGAGACATATTTTAATTCAATAAAAGTAATTGGGCCAATTATCTCAATACTCCTTTAATTTTAGGTTAATGAGAAAACTGACCTAATTATGTTTGTTGAAGTAAAATATAACTGTAATTTGTAAAAATTTTACAAATATCTTCAAAATAATATCATTAAAATTATTACTACATAATTATATAATACAACATATAATATTATTAAGCTAATTACTCATTAAGGACATTTTTAATATATTTTCAATATTGTATTAGATTTTAATTTCATAACAATAATTTGGTCACGTATTATAATTTTTCTTTAATTTTAGGATTTTCAAGAAAACATGATATTATGTACAAAAAAAAAAATGGAAATTTTCGATTGCTAAGGTTGGGATCTCAATTTGATGGTTTTGATCAGATCATTTTGAATTTTCCTAACCTAGAGAAATTATGGTGGCCAAAAAAATTAGAAAATATCTTGATGCACTTGTTAATCTATTTACTAATTGTTAGTCATTGGTTATATATATTTCCCAATTCTTTTTCAGTAAATATTGATAAATAAGAATTTACCATTTTTTTACTTCATAAATACGCTGTTTACTTATATTACCAATTTATTGACTTATTACATACTATATATACACCTGAATATTTATCAATTTAATTCTTAGAATATACATTGTTAATTTTTTATCTTAATAAATATATTTTTAGCCAATATTTACCTACATATTTAATTAATAAGTAAGTTATTTACTTAATATGCGTCTAGTAAATGTACTATATAACTAATAGTAAATACATTATTTAACTTTTTATTTACTTAATAAGCCCTTAATTCCCTGACAAAAAGGCCTTTATACCTAATATATAGCAATGTTTTTTATTTTTCTACTAATAAACCTATATTTGAAGTTAATAAATACATTGTGTAACTATTTATCTAATATTTATTTAATAGATATATAATATACCAATATTTGACGTAGTGAAGACATTATTTCCTTGGTATTTACAACTATTGACTTGATAAGTATATTATTTAGCAATATTTTAATTTAGTAAACACTTTTTTATCTAATATTTATTGTTGTTTACTTCATGAATAAATTATAAGAATATGTTTAGTGCGTGCATTATTTACTCAATG
Organism: Artocarpus hirsutus; assembly: GCA_946598075.1. Lineage (NCBI taxonomy): Eukaryota > Viridiplantae > Streptophyta > Magnoliopsida > Rosales > Moraceae > Artocarpus > Artocarpus hirsutus. The sequence continues at coordinate 72,101 of CAMOHE010052044.1, forward strand.
CTTATTGATTTTAATTTGCCTAGTACTTTTCAAGTTTTTTATTTGGTAAGTATTTCATTAAACCTAAGAAAAGACCTGAATTAGAAAAAAAAATTGAAAACCACAATTTTAAACATCTTTGACTACAATCCCGCAACGGCTCATGGCATCAAGCTTTGGAAGGCGAGCTAGGCAGTCGAAACGAGCGACCACAAAGGAAGAGCATAGACACTTTTGAGGCCCAAGGCACGTAGGCCTACTTGTGACTTCAACTATGCTAATACATCGTTCTCCACCGCTTAAAAGAAAAATGCCTTAGACTTTGGGACTTCTTGCTCTCATATGTAGGATTTGAGACAAAATTTGTCTGAAAAGTTGCAACAAATAAAAAAAAGAACAATCTTATTAGCCCATGAGTTATAACCTTGTTACTAATAAAACAGTAGGATCCGATTTCAAAAGTACACAACATATTAGATTAGGGTTAACAATTTTATGAGTAATAAGATTATAACCCCATATGGATAAAAAGGATTTTTCTTAAAAAAAAAAAAAAAAACCAAATTCTTCAAATGATACCTATGACCAGACTTAGTAATCCATCCCAAACACTATCTACTTAGAGTATTACTTCAAGAAGTGACTTACAAATTCGTAGGTGCACCTCGTCCTGTAATTATGAGCCACCTATCTTAGGCAACGTGGGCTAGAGGGAAATGCAGGCTGACCAGACCTTGTAAAGGAAACATACAGCCTAACTCAACAAGCCCTGAGTGAGTTGGGTCGTGAGTTGGGCCGACAACATATTTTATAAAGCAACCTACAAGAATAACATCTTTTTAAAATTACTTTCCTAAAAGACTCTTTTTAAAACTGTCTCTTTAATTAAATAATAATAATTTATTAAAAGTCTAAATTACACTTCATGAGGGATGTCGTTCTAAAACTTGCCAGATTTCATCTTGAAACCTGCCAGATTTCATCCTAAAACCCGCTCGACTCTGTCTTAGAACCCACCAGAACCTTTGAGGTTCCGTCGTAAAACTTGCTAGGTTTCAACCCGGAACTCGCTAGATTCCAACGTATTTTTTTTTTTAAACAAAAAAACACCAACCACCTCTGGTCGCCGATGCGAGATGTCGGATTGAAATCTAGTAGATTCTATTTGAAACCTACCAGATTTCAACATATATATATATATATATATATATTTTGTTGCCAACTATGTAATGAACTCTGAACAACATCAATCAGCCCTTTACAACAAAAAAAATCGAAGTTTAAAATTAATGACAGTTGTTATCAATATTTCATCACTAGAAATTAAGAAATATTCGAAGCAAAATTAATTTGATCTAAATTGATGAACCGGCTCGTCCCAATTATGGAGCAAGTGAAAAAAAAACAAAACAGAACTTCTTAAGATATGATATCAAACAAAAAACAACAACAGAGAAAAGGCACTATTTCTTGTTGAGAAAACATTCAAACTAGTAGCCAAATGAACAAAGAAAGAAAGAAAACATGTTATTGCCAATATTGTTTCAATGTTGCACCTTTGAGATATCGATGTGTAGCTCTTATTTGAAAAAAAAAAATAGAAAAAAAAAATAGTTTCACTTTGAACTTACAACAATGAATACAGATTTGACATATTATTACAAGAAATTCAATTAAAGCGTAAATCTCAAAAATCATAAAAAAGTCAGATTTCCTTAAGAGACATAAAAGAAAGAAGAAAAAGACTAGTTATGAAAACATAAAAGAGAGAGGGCAGTTTTAATAAAGGATGCGTGTATGGGGCATTCTATGTAAATTTTTCTATTTTATATGTGCTTTTCAATCCGTAGACTAGAAATATAAACTTGGCCTAGCTTGACTTAGATCTTTAAGCAGGCTAGGCCAAGCCCAACACGAGACCAAAGTAGTGGGTCATGGCCCCATTCGGCTTGATCCACATTTACAACCCTAGGCGCTCCTAACGGACAGATTCAAACACTTTTTCAAGGCTCAAATTACATAGACCTACCCTCAATATAATATTCTCATGCATTATTTTCCTCATAAATTCTCTTTTTTCCCTTTTTCAAATTTGAATCCGAACATTTTATTGTTGCCTAAGCTGCAATCACTATTTCTAAAATTAAAAAAAAAATACCTACTTTATTAATGAGAACTCTTGAGATGGAGGATGGTATCCTCTCTAATTTTTTATGAGTCTTTCTTCGGCGAGGATACATATTAGCAAAGCATGTTCATTTGATCAAATTAAAACCACATTTTTGGTACAGATTACGGGTTGGAAAGAAATTGAAAATTGGAGGGATTAAATCAAAACTACACATGGACCAATCTAAACATATTCTTTATGGGAAAAAAATTTATCGGTTTGAGCCATTCAAAAGGCACTAGTTTTAGTCAATTTCACTATTGAATTATCCTCGAGATGCCATGCAAACGCATGTTGCTTGAATTGATTAGCCTTTTTTCATGGCAGAATTAAGGCCACGAAGCTTAGCTAGGACTGGGCCCAAGTCTACTCTAAGCATTTATTTGAAAAGTAGATCGGGGAAACAAAAGACATATCCTCCTACATTGTCTTTTACTGCGACGATTATGGTATTTTCACGTCCCTCTCTCCTCTCCCTCTCCTTTTCTAGAGTCATTCGCCTAATCGTGGGACGGTCGGCAATAGGCACCAATTACTAATTACTAGGTGTTCATGCACGAGGAGGGTACTTTGGCCTTTAAAACCTAAAAAAAAAAAGTTTTAAGGAAATGAGGTGAAGAAAGCATAAATCGAGAAAATTCATAATCACAATATTTTTGTTTGACACACCGGTTCAATCTCTCCAGCTCAACATTCGAACCGTTTAAAGTGTAAAATTTTCAACACTTACAGTATAAAGCAAAACATAACGACAGTATAAAACCTATAGTATTTTAAAACAAAAATATATCAAGCCATTAATTTCAACTCTTCTTCCCAAAACTCAAAATATTAAAGAGAATAATGTATTACATAACAACTATATATATATATATATATATATATAAACCGACAGATTAATATTATTCCAAATGGTAAATAATTTTTACAAATCTTATTACAAAATTCTTCTATTTGGATGTTGAGAAATATATGTATCCTTTATAAATTGTCTTTTATTGGACTCTTTTTTTTTTTTTTTTGCTATAACGTCCTTTTTTTTTCTTGCTGCGACCTATAATGTCCTTTTCAAATTTGTTTCTCGTTCTAAAGATAACTTTGTCCCTCCATCGTACACGCATGATTTGGGTCATTCTACTTATTTCATTTTCTAGCCCAAAATGCAGTGTTAATTAGGTTTTATACCAACGGTGTTCCTCTAATCCCAAAATGTGCTCTCCCCCACCCATCCCATCCTTGTAAGAAATCCACAGGAAAATAATGAATGATCCAGAGAAATGCCCCCTAACAATCAACAAAGATTTATGCTTTTTTAACACTATAAAAGTTATCTTGTCGCTTGACGCCGTTATGTATACCAGAACGACAAAATTCCAAAAAAAAAAAAACAAAAAAAAACATTTTTGGATTCCTTTTACTTAGCTGCCAAGGCAAAAATTTGCCCAAAAAATGATTTTTTTTTAAAGTTACTATATTATTATCATTTTTTAGAGTCCACCTATTATATATTAATGCATAAGGTGGTTTTCATTTTCATTTGTTTGTTTGTTTTTTTTTTTCTTGTTCTTGATATATATCGAACAAAAAAAGAGAGGAGAAGACTTGGAGGTCCACGAAATGACCATTGAATTTGAGGTTGGCATAATGCAGAAGCTAGGCATGCAATAAAGCAGTGTTTTTTTCTCAAGGCATCAGCATCAAACTTGTCAATCATCATTAGCTTTCACCATTATTTCCTTTGTATGTTTCACGGACAGTAGTCAAATTTATAATGCTTATCCTTTGATTCTAAAGTAGACTTTTAAACAGTCAATTAATCTTTAGGATTATCAAGAATAATACTCGTAATATACAACTCATAAAAAAATGGCAAAAACAGGAAAAGGGCTACTTAACCATAAATTAGTAGTTGTATCATTATCAATATTATGCAATAGAATATAATATAGTATAAACTAATGGAGTATCTATTATATATATATGTTTGTATGTGTTTATGTATGTATGTATGTCATCATAGTATTAGAAGAACTGAACTTTTTTTTTCTGGATGACTTATGCAGAATCCTTTTGGCCAAGGCATATGTTCTAGCATAGTTTCTCTGCTTCAAACGCATTTTGGCCCATCTCATTTTATTTATTTATTATAATTATATTTATTATTGCTTTACAATGCATTTCATCAACTTTTCAAGAGAAAAAATTGCACTTCTCTTTGTCTGTCAAATCAAAATCAACGAATTATTCCCCAGTGAGAACCCGGTTCCATAAAGTAGTGGGGTGGCATTCTTTTGGTTCCAAGTTTTCATTGTTTGGACTTTCTTTTTGTGTAACAAGACCCTAAAATATAGCTTAATTAATCTTCTTCATAAAACGATCCAAGTACGGAAGTTCTTATAATTTCTAATTTTATGTTTGTTAAATGCTTGGAATATATGTTGTGTACACATGTGACCCTTTTGCTTGCAATAATTTATTTGAGAAAACTTTTTGATTGGAACCCCAAAAAAAAAGTAAAAGGAAACTAAATTAATCTGCATGCAAAAAGTTTTCAACTATCAACAGCATTTTTTTTTTTTATAGGCTCAAAGAAAAAAATCAAGCTTTTTTGCATGCTTCTCAAAGAAAAAAATCAAGCTTTTTGCATGCTTAATTTGAACTTTGAATAGCTTTCAAGTCTCACTTTCATGAGATATATACGAATATTGAATACCCCTTGTTTTTCTAGTCTTAATCCATCCCTAACCACCCTTAACAGCCATAAGTGAAAAAAAAAAAGCCTAATTACAGCCGAAAAACCCTTTACGTGTCTAAACAAAATACATAAAAAGTAGATTCGTCCCGTTATATACACAATAGAGAATCTTTTTCTTAAGTCTCTTAATTTTTCTACAAAATTTTCTTCTTTTGTAAATTCGGCGCCTTTTCAAATAGCTGCTCAATAAGGACAAAACTAACTTGAATTCGTCAATATCAGCACACACTCTTGCCCCTTTAAATGCTTTTGAAATTTTCTTCTGCTTATCCTTATCGAGTAGGCAAAAAAGGTTGTTTCATAACTCTGTCACTGGTTTTCAATTTTGCCGAACTCTTTATACTGTTTTATGCACTTATTTTTACCAATTTAAATACACGTATATATATATACATATACACACACACATGTATATAAAGGTTAAGCTATAAGCAGTTGTTTTGTTTTCTTTTAAATTTATATATAAAATTTAAAACTTTACAGTTTTATTTTTTTTAAACTTGTATTTCACTCTTCTGAAATTTTATTTCACTCTTTTTAAAGTTCTCTAATTTTTTTATTTGTCTCACCTCCTTCTTTGCTCCTCCCATGTACATATATATCGAATATTTCAAAAAAAAATTTAAAAAATTGCACTTGGGAAAAAAGCAAATAAGCATCACTGCTTTCTCTTTTACTTGACAGACATGAACTTGTGACATTGTTAATATTCATCTATTTTAAAACGCATCTCTAACGGAATTATCTTCATCAGTTGATAGAGAAGTACTTCTAGAATGTTATATATATAAATATATAATAACATTTATAAGGGACAAGTAACTGCTAAAGATGCCCCACTACTTTATCGAGGCATTGGAGGGAGAACATTGGATGCCTTCTCACGTAAAGGTTGGCAATCACACAAAGGACAATACGACCATTAGCTAATTTACCTAAAAAGTTGGAAATACTTGTAGAAAGACATAAATAAGACGTATGAAACTTTTCCAAAAACAGGAAATTTTTGGTGTACATAGGCTGCTGAATATTTGTTTTCTTCCCATTCACACTTGAGGTTTATAAGGTGTTTGGTATAGTGGTGGAATCTATTGGTTAGAATATTTTTTATTGAAATATGTGAGAGTTTTACATTGTAATAACTTTTTTTTTATTTAACATGTAAAAAATTTACACAATTTATAACTGAGTTAGTGGTGTAAACTACCCTACACCAACACCCTTTTAATATATATATACAAATATAAAGTATTTAAAAAAATAGTTACATGTTACAATTTTTAAACTTAAACTGATTGTTTAAACTTCCTTCTCAAATTTCATAATATATTTATACGTATATGTAGAACAAGGTTTGGGATCTTATTGGAAACATGCAATGTATGAGCTCAAAAGCTAAAAGCCTATTAGTAGCGTTTGACTTCGGAAATTAGGTGGTTTGAGATTGAAATGATTGAAAACACGTTTTAAAATATGGCACGCATATAACTGTGCTAATAAGCTAGAACAAGCTGCTGATGTTTAAATAAGCTACAACAAACTGTTGATGTTTATTCAAGACCCGTTTTCCATTGCGCATAATTCGACTAAAGTTAATTAACTAACATATTTATATGATGAAAAACATGAATTAAATGCGCGCTTTGATGTTTTTCCTTTGTCGTAGAATCATAGATGTCCCCCACCAAAAATATGCATATTATTTTGTAAAAGAATAATAATAATAATAATAATAATAATAAGTGATTACAAAAGGGTTCTTACCACCCACTTGAGAATTATTCATCTAATATTGCTTAAGTGATACTACAAATTATGATATATGCATATGTTGTGTGTGTGTGTGTGTGTGTGTGTGTGTAACCTATATGCAATGTCCCACCTCCATGTGTGCTAGGATATTAATAAATCTATGAATTTCTCATGGAAAGGGACAACGAGACCGGTTAACATGCAGTATTCCCAAAGCACAAATCATAATCATAGGGAATAACGGAATTCACATAATTCATGGAAAATTATTTCTCTCAAGTCCTTGAATCAAATCTAAGGCAATGACAGAAGAACAGAACCTAAAATGATGCTCCACTTGTTATAGGGAGCAATCCATGATTAGGAGGGGTGGGTGATTTAAGGCTCTAAGATTGGAATCACTTATGCCCTCCTGTTTCTTTCCTCTTTTGCTACAATGGGTACTCATAGGTCATATAGTATAACATGATAGGCCAATGTTGTTCCAAGTCTTATCATTAATAGGGATAGAAAAGCATCTAAATCTTTGGCTTTTCTAAGAAGAGAAAGGCTAAGAAGGGAAAGAAAGAAAGAAAGAAAAAGAGAGAAGCACATGCAACATTGGCTATGGCAAAGCTTGAAAAACTAGAAGAGAAAAAAGATGCTCTTGTTTATTATTATTATTATTTATTTTTCTTTATTTTAACATTTTTGCACTTGTTGAATCTTTTTCCCATCCTTCAATGGACACATATCGTTGTCATGAATGTGGTTGTTTAGATGAGTATTTTGAGGGGGTATTTTTCTTTTCTTTCTTTTTTTCCCTCTTTTTTTTGATTCATTCACGAAAGTCGGTTGCTTTGGTTTGGCGAAATTCACGGATTTCCTGTTCCCTTCTTTAATGTGTTTGAAGACGACATAAAGCTATCATCTGCCAGATGATAATGTGCATATCGGGAATGAAATTTTGGAGAGAGAAAGAGAGAAATGGAAGGGTTGAAGGTGACGTTTGCCTAACAATGTTTTTTGAGATAAATATTCGGTTCTAATTGTGGAAATGGAAGGAAGAGAGCACAAAGAATACGTCTCTTCTGTTGACTCTTTTTCATTTGTCTTTTTGTGTTTCTTATTTGACATAATTGCTTGTTTCTACGCCCCTTCTAACTTGTATTTATCTCTCTCCCTACTTTCTTTAAAAAAAAAAAAAAAAAAGAAGATATTTATGTCACAAAACATATTTGTATACTTCAAGCATAAGAGAACCATAAGTATGTATGTATACGACATTCACACTTTGGCATGTATCAAAACACAATGGTCCTTGATAGATTTAGTATTTAGTCAAATGCAATTGCCACATTAATAGTAAACAATTTTAGCATGTTAATTAATTTGTTTGTTATAGTATTAGTCTTCAATAATATAAAAAAATATAGTTTTCCTTGATAAATTCTTATTTAGTGTCGCGCATGCTAGTGATTTCGTTTAAAAATTTTATATTATATATAACCAGAGCCATTTCTTCTGCCCTTTTCATAATATATATTATACTTTCTTTCTTTTTTTTTTTTTTTGGCGGTGTTATAGAAAAGCACAAACAAATAGAAAAAGAAAAACAGAGAGTGAGAGAAAGAGAGAATTAGCTTTAAGAAGTTGTACTAGCTTGGAAAACGAGGTATATATAAATCAATTGCAAATGATCCACATCATCAATTAGTCTCAACATTCAAGGACTAGGGATGATAATATATGAGGGGAGGAAAACTTTTTTTTTTCTTTTTTTTTTTCTCCCTTTTTAGTTTTAGTTTATGATTTGGGTGTATTACACCATTGATTTTCAAAACCCCTCTTTTGTATGAAGTTGGAAATGGGCCCTTGACAGATAAAACCCAAGCTAACATACAATCTATGTCATACAAACAACCATACATGTCACATGGGTAGCCCCCTCCAACAATTTCCCTTCTCTTGCACTCCAAAACAAGGAACAAACACCACCACTACCATTCCAAAACCTCCCACTCCAAATGAAGAAGAAGAATAAAAAAAAGGGCTTGGAATATATTTCCTTAAAAAAAGGAACTGTTGTTGTTGTTAAATATGTTTTTGGTACCATTCAATAATAATTGGTTAAATTTTGTGGCTTTTGCGTTTGCTACAAAATCACATCGCCAATAGACACAATACCACCCCCAAAAAAAAAAAAAATTACAAGCTCTTGCTGCCAAATTGGTGTTAATATAAACGAAAGAGCACATCCCAATTGGGAAAAGGTACAAAAGCACCACCTTAGTGCTTACTAGTTTGCGTGCTCGTTAATGATAAGAAAAACAAAACAAAACAAAACAAAAAGGCGCTTAATAATAAATTAAAGAGATACAAAATGCACCTAATAGAAATATCTAGGTCAATGAATGATCTAATATAAAAATGCCTTTTGGGGTTTTCTTAAAAAAAAAAAAAATGTGTCCATTTATAACCGACCTTTTCTTTTATTTTTTTTTCTCTCAATTAATCTTATCTTTTGCTAAATCTATGCTTAATTAGTGTCCACTTGGCGAGTAGGCATGTGTGAGTTGTGCGTGTTTCTGTGAGATTGGGATTAGTCTTTTAAACAACTTTCTCACCGTCCAATAACTCTTCACATGACAACACGGCTTTACACAAATGTCCGACACGTGTTTTAACATCATTGGAGAAAACGGTGCCTCGGTTTTTGAAGGGAAGGGAGGGAATTATTATTAAGTCCCTAGTGCACGCCAGAATCCCCCCTTTTTTTTTTTTTTTTGGCCTTTTGTGGGTTTGGAGATAGTGGAGTCGCTTGGTTTTGAAGTTTGTTTTAGTATTGTAGTATGTCATTACATTTATATTAATATTAATAAATAAATAAATAAATATATCATATATCCTTCAATTATTCATTTTCCTTCTCATATAACACTTTATAAAGATGCTGTTGGCCATGTTTAAGTTTTTTTGCATATTTTCAAAGCTCCTCTAGACGGAGAAGGAAAAAAAAAAAAAAAAAAGAGAGAGAAGTTTTGTTTCTGTGTAGGTTTTTTTTTTTTTTGGGTTAGAATTTTATCACACTTGACACTTGTGAAAAGCCAATTTATTGAACAAGGCTGATTTTATCTTTTTCTTGCATGCTTCCCATATTGGTCTTATACCTAGCTTTTTGATCTTGTCCACCAATCTTAAGTCATAATAAATTGGTTATGATCTACCAAAATAATGTGAACATAAAAAAGCAAAAAACATAACTTTGTTATTATTAATTAGTTTAACATTATATTTGACGATCCAACAAAGGGAGAACAACAAAAGGGTCTTCTAACATAAAGGATTTATGTGTTCACTCGTGTGTGATGAAAATGGTATTAGAAGATTAGGTTGAAAAACAACATAGATGGTAATTTTTTACCGATACAAAAAGAGAGCAAATAGTTCATTTAGGGGCATCCAATAAAAGGAAAGAAATTTTTTACTTCTTTTTTTTTTTGGCTAAAAGATATTTTTTTTAATTTGTTCCCGACAACCAATATTTAGTAAATTAACTACTTTTTAATGCTTATAATGTATTTTAATTAAGCTTTCTGCCAATGGCTGCCCATAGTTTTTGTTTGGACCATGCTTTGTAATATCACATTTGGTCTTCGTTACTCTATCGTTAAAACTATTAAACCCACCAACCAAAATCAACACTATAATGGATGAACAACAATACAAAGACAAAAATGTATTTGAAAACTCAAGAGCCTCTTTTTCATACCCCTTTTCGTGAACCATATAAAGCTTTGGCAATATATTGTTAACACTATCAATTCTTTTTCATTCTCCTTTTAAGGGAAGAGAAGGTTCTTAAGCATTCCCCCTATTAATTAACCAATTGTTGATTCCCTCCAACTTTAGCTTGGCACTTCTTTTGACAAAAATAGTAATGTAGACATAATGAATTTTATTTTATCTCCTAACTAGTGTGCACCATTAGTCAAAATCGTCCACTAATCACTTTGGGACAAAACACACCATTCCAAAAGTAACAAAGTACTTTGTTTGCAAATGAGGGGCGGTGGGAAATTTTTTTTCACAATGAATCTAAGAAGAAAAGCTCCAAGGGATGTGACAACGCGCGCAAAAACACCAAAACGACCTTTTCGTGTTTTGTAGGTCATTGCATTGATACCGCACCAAAAAATTAGTGGCTAAATGAGTTAGGTTAACCCGAGCCTAGGAATGAATTCTAAAATTTGCCCAAGCTATTTCTTTCATTACACCCGCCACCTGCGCTACTACTTCTTGAACCAACTCTCGGGGAAACCTCAATTTATTTGTACCAGAAGGCCATTTCACTTGACGTTGAAGTTGATAAATCAGGAGCTAGATTGATAAATTAGTCCTAATAGTAAAATAGGCACGATTAGTTCATGTGCATCTTATTCTGTAACAAGAACAGCACATTATGGGCATGAATGTGTAGCCTATTCTGATTCAATTCCTAACAAGGCATTCTTTCACACGTCGGCTAGGGGAATAAATGAGGAATGACGAGATGCTAAACGGATACAAAATTAGTCGGCAATTATTTGATTTGATTTTGAGAATTCATCAAACCAATTGTTTTAAACTCAAACAACGTAAAGAAAAAAAAACTACGGTATAATGTTAAAAATAAATCAATTATTATTTTTTACATAAATCATAGTTTTTCAAATACCAGGTATATTTTTAAACTTGATGTGGTGTTTTATTCCCGTTTTAAATATTTACATTGCAAATGCCAATTTAAAACTATTGTTTAAAATATACAGTTTAAAACCCACAGTTCAAACCATAAAATTCATAAAGTTTTAAACTACACCATTCCAAACACAAGCACTAAACAAACCGTTAACCATTTTGAACAATTTCTTACAATAAAAATACTTTTTATTCTTGTTTTTCTTTATGAAACATTGTTTTTCAAGTATCAATTCTCTAATATGTTGTTTTATTCTCCTTTTAAACTTTACATTCTCTACTTGAAAAAATCGCTTAGACCACATAGCTTAAACCACAAAATTCAAAATCATACCATTTCGAACTCATGTACCAAACGAACCTTTAGCTTTCACATGGTAAAATGTTTTAAACTAATTGGTTTAAACCAAAGTTTCAAACATTCTATTAATTTTGCCAAGTCATAAATAATTTTAAAAAACTTCAATTTTGATTTAATTCAGCTAAAATTTTCATTGTTTTTCTCCCAACTTTGATTAACATGTGCTCGTCATGATTCATGTTGCATTAAATTTAATGAAAATGATAAAGATAGGAAAATGGAAGCAAAAGCCGGCACCGACGGACATTCCCCCATGTGTGAAGCTGTCCTGTGTTCTGGCCTAGCCGCTATCGTAGGCAAACCCACATCCACAGAGGCGGCCGTATAACATATTTTAATATTGTGCTCAGTCTGTCATTTAATTTCTCTACCAAAATCATGTAGTGGAGAAAAACGTTATCTGTATGGGTAAACGCGTTTTCAAAAGTTACACTATACCATAAACAGATTTATTAAGAAAATTATAGATATTTTGTGGATTCTAATTAAAATATAAAAGTTCAAAGATATTCTTACTGCATAGTTTTTCATATTTTATTATTATTTTTTATCATTACTTTGGTATTTGGGAGAATAGTTTAAACCATTAGTTTAAGTACGAGAGTTATTGTATGTGAGAGCTTTATAATATAGCTTTGTATTGTAGTAAATAAGAGCTTTGTATTGTTTATAGTTGAAACCAATGGCTTGAACTATCGTTCCAGACATCTTATTAAATTTTTATACAAATAGGGATCACTCGCTTCCTATGTGTTATGTCTGTAGTATTTAAGGGGCGATCAACATAACCGAAAGATCTCAATCATAATTCTACTTAAGTGATAGCTTTGGTTTCACTCGGACTACGATACACCCAACGTCTCACGGTCTGTTCACCATAGAGAGACCTTAAAGTGGGACTATAGAGGAAGGAGCTTTGAACTCGTCTCAAGAGAATAAGAAGAAAAAGCATCTAAATCATTACACAGCCTCTTAAACAATGAGAAATATGTCCACGACGAGAACCAGCATTCAGATAATAGGAAATATACATAACGTGGGGTGCCTTCCAAACCTAAGCCCCACTTCACTCTATGAAATATTGTTTGACGCAATGATTATTGATACGCACCTTATTTTTAGTTGTATAATAGTATTACTTCCCATAAAAGGTATACACCGCATGATAACAAAAATTTAAAAACTTTCCTCAACCGAGATAAAAATTTAACATTAGTTTAATTTACAGAACGTTTAAAATGCATAAAGTGAGTAATATAAATAGATATTGATATCACAAAAATCTTTAGAACTATGCAGTCATACTTTAGTCGTTGAATGATAAATGTAAATAACATGAACGGTTAAAAGTTTCCACATAAAGGTTAATAATTTATCTTTTGAAGGTTAATATCTCTTTTTTTTTTTTTTTCTTTTCGAAAAAACTGCATAGAATGCCCCTAATGAATATTGCTTATGAAAAATGTCCTCTTCTTCTTGACCTTTCAAAACTACCCCTTTAAATTTTTTTTTTTAATTTGATTTATTAATTTACACTTTTTATCCGTAATTCTAAAATTAGATCTGAAACTTTAAAATCATAAACATTCTCTCTTTTCCTTTCCGTCAAATTTGCCCCCCTATCTCTACCCTCCCTCGTTTAATCTCTCTCCTTTCATTCTCGCCATTCTCAATCGACGGCCTCCATTGCTCTCGGTCGCCTTCTGCCTCCTCTGCTTTATCTTCGTCGTCACACTTGTTCTCGACTTTCTAGGATGCGGCCTGGGAAGGAAGGGGTACAGGATCATCATTGACAACAAGAGCGCCGGCACATGGATCCACATGTTCATGTGTGAGGTTGTTGTTTCGGTAGCCACTTGAGGGGGATCTAACAATTGCGTTCAATTTCGGGAACAAAGGTCAGCGTCGTTTAGGGTTCTGAGGATTCGGAGGCGGCAAGTAGGTCGTTAACAGAGCTGCTTCAGTTTGCGAAGGGGAGGATTCCAAGGGAGCTATGGACAAAAGGATGGAGGTTCGTCCGACAAGAACGTGATCGCCAGAATCCGCAGTGTTGGAGCTCACCAAGGTCGCTTCGGATCTCCTTCAGTTTAGGGATGAGAATGAGGCCGAGGCTAAAGTTGCCATTGGAGTCACCACCTTCACTACATGGTAAGATTTATGAAGACTTGGCTTCATTTCCCTTTGCCTAATTATGAGGATTCATAAGGTAAGTTTTTTTTTTTTTTTTTATGTTTTTAATTGCAAAAATACTGTTTGGTGTGATGAATCTAAGTAATATTTTTTATCTATAGATAGACTTATATTTAACAATTAGAAATGATCATCATTAATTTGGTATGATCTATGTATTTAGCTATTTGATTTTTATGACGATTGAAGTTCTACAGATCGGCTGTGGAATATCGCCATCTCCGTTCCATATCTATTTTAATATTTTTTTTTTAAGTTATGTGTTTGTATTTCTATTTTCCATGAATATTAGCATCTTGTGTGATTTTTGGAGATGATTTGTGCAGAGTTTATAGATCTATTTTTTCTTTTCTTTTTTTTTTTTTGCTGCAATGGTTTATTACAGAGTTCTGGCAAGTTTCGAGATGGAACACGACGGGTTTTGGCTAGTTTGAGGATGGAACCCAGTAGGTTTCGGTGGGTTCCGAGACCAAATATAGTTGGTTCAATAAAAAATGTGTTAGAATCTGATAAGTTTCAAGTTAGAACTTGACAGGTTACAACCCGACATCTATGTCAGCAATCAGAGAGAGTTGGCGCTTTATTTTTTAAATATATATTTGAATCTGATAGGTTATAAGTTGGAACCTAATAAGTTACAATTTAACACCTCACTCTGACGACCTGAGGAGGGTTCTGGCAGGTTTCACGATGAAACCTGCCGGGTTTCAAGATTGAATCTGTCAGGTTACACGACGAAATTTAACAGGTTTGGATACGGGACCTATCAGGTTTTATTTTGGCATCCCTTATGAGTGAGTAAGAGGAACAATAACTTAATCTTTTAATAAACATTTAATTTCTCATAATAAGACAGTTTTAATATGTAGTTTGTTAAAATATATTTATAATAAGAAAGTGTGTTTGAGGGCATTTGTATAACTGGCTTTTTTTTAACGACAGATTTTTTTAAGAATGTTTAATAATTTTTGATCGGGGACATACACTAATTTTACCTAAAATGATGGAATATAGGATTGGGGCTTTTTAGCGTTTTAGTGCCCAACAAATAAAAGACACCCACGTGCGCCGACACGTGGCTCGAATTCCTAGATCGATGTCTTTGCTCCTCAATGGTCGCGCGCTTACCCAAATATCTTTGTCCCCGACGGCACGTGTGAAGGCCTCCGCAAAGTCACGTGCGCCGCACGAGCCACTGGTTCCCCTTTCCAGTCCTCGACGACGCCGTCAAGTCAGACACGCAAAAACACAAACGTGCAGCAAAATATTCCCTTCCTTTTTGCCCCAAACTGCCCTCTCCGAAACGGCCACGTTAAATTCGATTGCTGTTGGATACGTGGTCAAATTAGTCTTTTTAGGTTAGAACCCATTGCGCAGCCCAAATCTCTCACGTTCCGTTTCTTAAACAAAAAATACCCCAAAAAAAAAAAACGTTTATTCTTTTTTGGTGAGAAAAAAAGAACAAAAGCACCACTCTCATAAATATGAAAAATCACGAAAAATATTTGGTTGGTCAAAATCTCGTGAAACCAGCGGCTAGTTTTGGGCCGTCCGATCATGGGGATGTTGATGATCAATCGTACAAAAGGATAGAAAAAGTCAGTGGGACCACTGGCCGTTTTTTGGGTTGGAGCCACATCCATTCCACCGCGGAGAGAAGGTGACCCGGGAATTTGACAGCTAAGATTTTGCTTTTTTCTTTCTTTTGCTTCGCTTTCAAAATTGCTTTTTTTAAAATTTTAATTATTTATTTTTGACAATTTATTTGATGAAAATTGAAAAAAATTATATTTATAAATATCAATATTTCAACCATTAGATTTAAAAAAAAAGATCAATTATATTTAAAAATATACACTATTAGTAGAGATTTTCATGGTAGAAGTCTTTTTATTATTTTTTTCCTAAATGGGTATTTTTTGTACGGCAATTGGCTTAAGTGATTGAAAAAAAAAATTGTCGTAAAACCTGGTTGTCCCTATTAGACGGCCTTAGGACTTGGCCAACCAAACGTAATTATCAAAGCCCTCCAATATCTTTCAACAAGATAATTTAAAATAAGTCCATCTGTGATTTTACATTGACGGGGTCAATCCCGTCAGCCCACCTAAGGCCGACCACGTAAGTGTGGGCCCTTCCTTACTTGAAAAGACAATATTGCCCCTATAGGCTTAATTTTCAATTCTCTTATCCATGGTGCAAAAAAGGGAAATTCCATTGGAGTTGAATTTTGCGTAAAAGGGGGAAAAAAAAACACATGCCCTTTGGATGTTTTGAGATCCTTTTTTTGATTTGACATTTTTTGACTCTGAGCCCGAGTTGTAGATCCAAACCAAAAAAAAAAAAAGAATATTAAATCTATTAGAATTATGGCAAATTAAGGTGTATACAAATTTAATTGGGTAATACAAATTTAACGATTCAATAACATTTCACTATTTTTTCCATAAAAAATAGGAAATAAAAAATACAATTACTATTGAGAATGTAGTCTATTTATTCTACTGCATAGAACTGCTTTAATTTAGAGGTGGCAATAATCGTGTTCATGTTGACACGTTTACAACACGGCACGTTTAGTTCAAACATGAACATAAACATGACACGATTAATAAATGTGCTAGAAATGTAAACACGAACACGACACGCCTATGACACGCGTAACACAATAAGACACGATTAACACGATTATTAAACGTGTCGTGACGGGTTGACACGATAACAACACCCATATAACACGTTTATAATCCAATTAACTAAAAATTAAAAAAAATTAAAAAAATTAAAAAAACCAATAAAAAAAATTAACAAAAACATAATATTTAATTAATACTAACCTATTATAAATATTTCAAATATTTTTATTTTTAAGTTTAAATGTGTTATAAATAGGCGGGTCGTGTCGTGCCGTGTTAACACGTTTACGGCCCGTTTAAGGCGTGTTTAACGTGTTAACACGAATCCAGTTTGTTTATTTTTATGTTATTTATGTCAACTTATTTATGACATAATTAATAAATATGTGATTTAAATTTATTTATCTTGTATAATTTTTATATAATGTTATTACATCGTGTCTAAATTGTCGACCATATCTTAATTAGATTGAGGATATAAAGATAAAGAGAGAGAGGAAAAAAAAGGTCAGAGATGATGATATAATTGAATTTTAAAATGAGGGGTTGATAGGCAAAGAAAGTGTGAAGCCGACACCGCGCTAGCTTATTTTATATGCAAGAATTATTATGCAAATTGTATAATTAAAAGTTGAAATGATTATTGAGAATCTTGGCACAGCGAAAGTCGATCCAACTGTCGTTTGTTTAGGTGAGTGAGAACTTGGGTAACTCTTTCCCCTTCTCTCTCTCTAAAAATATATTATTATATCTTAATATGCTTTTTTTAAAATTTTTTTATTTCTTGTCTCACTTTCTAGCAGGGAAAATTGGAAATGGAGAATGTCTACACGTAATCCCAGAGTAGTACGAGATGGGTGTGTGCCATGATTTTGGGTGGTTGAAGTGTCCAATGCGAAACATTAATTTCACTGAGAAGAAATTAATCGCTGAAATGTGCTTACTTTTGGTCTTGGTTTCCATGACTCCACTGAGGGTCCATTTAATTTAATAAATAGATGTGAATGGTGTTAATGTATATTATTTTAATATAAATTATATGATTTGAATTGATATTTAAATATATATTAAAAATATTAATTTGATTAGAAAATATAATTAAAATTTATATTTAGATAGATAAAAAAAAAGTTTTCAATTTATTAAAAAATCTAACAAAATCTTAATGTTTGTGATTCTAAAAACAATCTAATATAAATATTGATTTATTCTTCTTTTTATTAAAAATACAATAAAAAATCATTTCAATTGAATATTTAATAAATAAGTTATGTTTTTTTCTTAAAAAAAATTTTAGATTTTATTATAATAAATATATCTAAGTCTAACAAGTTTAATAAAGAATAAAGCTTTAAAATCTTAAATTCAAATATTTTAATTGATTTAAATTAAAAAAAAACAAACACATATAAAAAATTTTAAAGATCTGAATCTAAGCATTTATTTCAATATGCCAAAAAGACGGCGCCCCTTGGATATTAGGAAGAACAACACCCTCTCTCTCTACTTAAATTTTTGCTAATAATTACTTACGGTAAACTATTAAGGCACACAAAATGAAATTAATTTTCTTGTACTTGTTATTCAGTGTACTTTACTTATGTTGCCTTTGTTTTTTCTTTTAAAAGTACAATAGTGACTTTTTTTTTTTTTTTTGGGCTGAAGAGTACACGGTACCATCAAGACTACCTCTGTTTTTTGTTTTTGTTTTTGTTTTTGTTTTTTGTTTTTCTCAATTGCAGTCTCTTTTACTATTGTGACTGTATAGTTAGCACGGATATATGAGTCCTTTGATAAATAAATTTAAATTAATGATTTAATTTAAATTAGTGTGATTTAAATAAAGATTTGAATTGTTATTCGAATTAATGTTTAGATATGCATTTAAGTTTTAAACTGAGTATGAAATAAAATTGAAATTTGTGTTTGAAAAGATAGTGAAGATAGTTTTGATTTATTAATAAATCTAATAAAATCTTAATGTTAATGAAAAAAATATGTAATATGGATATTGATTTATTCCTCTCTTCATTAGGAATACAGTGAAAAAAGAATCATCTAAATTGGATATTAAATGAAGAAGTTATAATTTTTTTCCTTAAATATAGGAGAGAGAATTTAGTTTTTATTGTAGTAAAGATATCCGAGTATCAAAAGTTGGAGGGGGGATTAGAATTCTAAAAACTTGGATTCTTGATATTCAAATGATTTAGATTTTAAGAGAAACAAACATATATCCCAAATATTCTTGATATTTGAATCAAAATTTGAGTATACTGAGTTTAAAAAATGTATGAACCAAACATACCCTATATGTTTATGGGCATTTGTTATGGGAACGTTGGAGGACTATTTAGGTAACATGTAAAAAGGACTAATTATACAATTATATTTTTTAGTTTTAACTATTTTTAATTTGTTTTTTTAATTTTAAAAACTATACAGCTATTTTTAAAATTTTTAAAATTTATTTTAATTTCATCCCTATAAATAGAAAAGATTAGACAAAACAACATGACTACTCTTAAATAGTTATGATAAATATTTTATATATTAAAAACATAAAAAAATCCTAAAACAAAACATCAAATTTTAAAAAAATTAAAAAATATATATTTTTATGTATATATTTTTATGACTTTTTAAATTTTAAAATATATATGTTTTAAAAGTTAGAAGAAACATATTTTATATACAAATTAGGTTTAGTTAATGTATTTTTATCTTATCTTCATATTTTTTAAGTCAAAAATATCTACAATGGATAAAATTAAAACAAATTTTTCGAATTCAAAATATACTTTTGTAGTTTCTAAAAACATAAAAACAAATTGAAAAATAATAAAAACTAGAAAATATATTTATATAATTACCCCATATAAAAATAAGAGATATAATATGATATTTATTCAATGTAACATTGACTTTAAAAAAATATAATACCAAGACATACATATGCAGCCATCACATTGCGCCCTATATTTTTTTTAATGGAGTTTTAATATGTTGTTCTAATCTTCTTTTTTTGTTAGTTATTCCTTCAATATTTATTTGTCATCTCATATAAATTTAACAATATATCTACATAAATAGACTAGACACTAAAAGTATTTAAGCAACTAAATGAAGTGTGAATGTTAATGAGAGTGATAACCAATGAGACCGGAAAATAAGACAAAGGATTTTTATTCGCTTTTGATGAAAACAATTGTTTTGCATTGCAGAAAATAAGGGCATATTTATCTTTTCATCACATTGAGAGGAACAATTTTGTAATTTTTTTTTTATTTTTTCGCTGGGAAACTTTTGTAATTAATTGTATGTTGTTCATCCTATATGAATATTAGTCTACAACAAGCCATTCAAACCTAAACACAAACAACAGAATAAAGAAGGGAGAAGAAAAAATCCACCACCTTTCAGAATGCCGGAAGAAAAAAAGAAAGACCTAAACAAACTTCTGTTTTTAACAATGTACAAGATTGGTGTGAGAATTCTGGAGGAGAAATGAGTTTTGGCCCTAAAATATCACTTATGGAGGGAAGGGTGTTCATTAGTAATTTACTTTTTCAGCAACCTTCAATTAGGCTGCCACATTAGAAAAAAGACGCTTGAGATAAACATAATTTGGCTAAAAAAAAATCTTCGCGTTCCAAAAGAGAAAATTAAAAAGCTGCCAAAATGGAAGGAATTGTTTATTGGTGGAATAAAGTTTCAAAAAGTGGCATAAGCAACATAATTTGGTTGTTTGTATGCATTTGGTTCATAAATTTAAGTATAAACTTAGTTTTTACGAGAAGAAATAGTAACAAAAGAGTTGAATTACAATCCCTATCTTGGTTGACAAAAGATTTGAATTACATTACGTTATTGCTTCCGCAAAGTAACCGTTTATGGGTTCATAATTTCAGCAAATAGTCCAAGATTTGAATTGGCATTAATTGGTTATAACCAATTTTTTAGTTAAAAACAATATAAAACTCTTACATACTACTGTAAAAGCAGAAACGTTGTTACAATATAAAATTATTATATGCTAAAGTATTTACAGTTCTAATCAATGGTTCTAACTAACATATCAAACACCTTAAAGCTCACCCAAAAAATAAAAATTTACAACTAGCATTCAACAAATAGCCAAATACTAAGGGCGAGGTTGGTGTTTGGAACGATGTTTATATGATGTGATTCTTGCAGCTGTTTGCGTGCGGTTTTCCGGCATTTTTGTCATATTTTTCTCTGGTTTTTAGTGAGGTTTTCCAGATTTCAGTTGAGTTATTTCACTGATTATTAATTCAAAAAGTATTTTACTTTTCCTTAAAAACTATTCTATTTGGCCCTTAATTTGACTCCTTTTTTTCTAAGACTAATTCAACAATTAAATCAGCAAATTTTGGATTGCGAATTTGATAACAAAGGGTCATACGAAAAAATAATAATAATAAAAAAATTGTATTTTTATGGAAGGTGCGTGGGGAAGTAATCCCACTGAGAGGTGAAGGATGCTTTAAATGAAATGTCATTAATTTGAGGTAGGAAAAATAATTGGCGACATATGTTTGAGCTGGCTATGACTTACCTAAACCTATCCATGGACAAAAAACAGCTAAAGCATAGTTAATAATTACTATAATAATAATAATAATAGTATTAATAATAATAAACATCATTAATATTACAGAAAAACACATGAGTTGACGGTCAAATTTGAATAATTACAGATTTACATGGCTGTTTTCAACGTCGCGAAGCAAAAATTTAACCGTAACACTCCGGAGAAATTGACTAGACGAGAAATAAGAAACGACAAAAAGAAAAAGAAAAAGAAAATTGTTCTTTAAAGCGCAAAAAAAAAAAAAAAAAAAAAGCGCCGATGGTGTAACGCAGCCGTAACTCTAGCACTGTCAGCCGCGTGGAGACTCCCAAGGAGGACAGTTTCCAGTTAACCCCCCCGGTCAACACGTGTCCCAACGGCGCTCGCCTGTTATCAGAACATGACGGTGACTCACAGCTACAACAAACAAAAAAAAAATCCAAAAAAAAATTAAACTCAAGCTTTTGTAGGCCCCACCCACTTTCCCACTTTTTTATCAGAATCTCAAAAAAAAAAAAAAAAAAAAAAAAACCCTACATGTTAAAAAAAAATGGTTAATTATGTTTGTGAATTTTTGAGAATAAGATAATTATGGAGAAATCATAGAGTGTTATAAATTAAAATTATGGGCTAAGAGAGATAAAGAAGAGAAGGAGAGAGAGTGAGAGTTTTGTGTCGTTGTTGGTGTGGTGGGTTTTTTTCTGTCCCAAAACCCAAACCCAAAGCCGAAAAACCAAACAAAGCTTCCACGCTGATTTGCAGAGAGAATCCAAAGGACAATTAGAGAACAGAAAAAGGGAAAAAAAAAACACTCTGAGGTTTACCAGAACAGAACGCCGAGAAACAGAAACAGAACAGAAAGAAAGAAGAGAGAGAAACAAGAGACAGAAAGAGAGAAGAGGAGAGAGAGAGGGAGATTTCGGTTTCGGCTTCTTATATTTTCAAAAATTCCAATCAGGTCCTTTTTTCTTCTTATCCAATCCGTAAGTCCCTCGCCATTTCTTTTCGGCTTTTCGTTCTTTTTCGTTTTTTCTTTCTTTTTTCTTTATTTTCTTTTCTTCCTCATTGTCACTGCATGTATTAATATATATGTATATATATATGTATGTATATTTATATTTATTTTGTTCAATTTGTATTTGTTTGTTGCTTGAGAAAATAACTGAATAGAATCAAAGAAAGAAAGAAAAAAGAAAGAAAGAAACGGTTTCTGTATCGATAAAGAATTGGAAACAGATCTAATTTTTCTTGAGTTTCTGTTTTGATAAGATTTCTGCATTGCGATTTTGCTGAAACGAAAATTTAAAGATCTGTTTTTTAATTTTTTTTTCTTTTCTCCGTAGAAGAAATGGTTCTTAGTTTTTGTTCATAATTGAAAGATTCTATTAGCTGTGGGGTTCTGGATTTTTTTTGGGTCTTATCCTTTGCAACAAATTTTGTTCGAAGCCGGCAATTTGACTTTCTTTCTTTTTTTTTTTTTTTGAAAAAAGAAAATCAAAACACACACACAAAAAGTTCTTTGGAAGATTGTTTTTTTTTTTTTTTTCTCTCTTAAAATTCATCTGCATCGTTGAATTTATTGGATTCAGATCAGTGACCATTGGAAACCCATAACAAAAAAGAAAAAAAAGTTGTATAGCTTTCTGGGTTTCGTTGTTTCATTCAATCAATCGAGTTTTAGATTTTTCCCAATAAAATTTTGCTTTTTTATTTTTCTTTAATTCTCTCTGAGTAGGTCGGGCTCTGTATTTTGAACGAGTTCTCGAGGGACTTGGGTGACTTGGATTCGAAGAAGAGAAAATTTTGCCGGTGGAATTTTGTCGTAAAAGAAAAATAAAAAAAGAGGGTTTTTTCTTTTTTTGGATTGGAATTTGGATTCCTCTATAAATATTGATTTTGGGGTGGTTTTTGGAGACATGTTGGAGGATTGGTCCTGCGTGGTACCGAGGCTGTTTTCGAGCTCTTGCCAGCCTGAGAGCAAGTGGAATTGCATTCCTTTCCATTGTTTTGAAGTCGACATCGGAAACAACAACAAACGGCAGCTAGAAACCAACTCTGAAGACGACGACCACCACCACCTGCAGAGGAAATCGGCAAAGCTATTTCTGGATTCCCGCGAGGGGCTTCTTGATATGTCATCACAGGCTCCACGCCAGGAATCCAACAGCCGCCGCCATGCCGCTGGCAATTCATCGGACTCAGATTCTCTCATCCATCGAATTGGCAGGGACAACTCCATTAGTTGCCTAATTCGATGCTCGAGATCAGATTATGGTTCGATTGCCTCAGTGAACCGGAGTTTTCGCTCGCTGATTCGGACTGGCGAGCTCTATAAGCTTAGGAGGCTGAATGGTGTGGTGGAACACTGGGTTTACTTCTCATGCCAGCTCCTTGAATGGGAAGCCTTTGACCCAATTCCACGGAGATGGATGCGTTTGCCGAGGATGGCCTCGAATGAATGTTTCATGTGTTCGGATAAGGAGTCTTTGGCTGTGGGAACGGAGCTTCTTGTATTTGGGAAGGAGTTGAATTCCCATGTCATCCATAGATATAGTCTTTTGACAAACTCTTGGTCATCTGGAATGAGGATGAATTCTCCAAGATGCTTGTTTGGATCTGCCAGCCTCGGCGAGATTGCAATTTTGGCAGGCGGGTGTGATTCGGACGGGAACATTCTCAGCTCTGCAGAGATGTACAATTCGGAGACTCAGACTTGGGACACACTCCCAAGCATGAAGAAGCCTAGGAAGATGTGCTCAGGGGTATTCATGGACGGGAAGTTCTACGTTATTGGCGGGATTGGAGGGAGCGAGAACAAGGTTCTAATGTGTGGCGAGGAATTCGATTTAAAGACAAGAACATGGACGGAAATCGAGAATATGTCGCCAGGGCGGAGTGCCGCGGCCAATGAGATGCCCGCGACCGCGGAGGCACCGCCTCTGGTGGCTGTGGTGAATGATCAGTTGTATGCGGCTGATTATGCTGACATGGAGGTGAAGAAATATGACAAGGAGAGGAAATTGTGGTGTACTGTGGGGAGATTGCCTGAGAGGGCTATGTCAATGCATGGTTGGGGTGTGGCATTTAGGGCATGTGGAGATAGGCTTATTGTCATAGGTGGACCCCGAAGTGGGGAGAGTTTCATAGAAGTGAATTCATGGGTTCCGAGTGAAGGTCCTCCAGAGTGGAAATTACTAGCAAGGAAGCAGTCTGGGAACTTTGTCTATAATTGTGCTGTGATGGGATGCTGATAAATATTTGTTTCTCTCAGGCAGCAGTGCTACGTTCACAGCCGTGGATGTATAAGATTGGTTTGTCGTCCATCGACAAAAAGGTGGTCTTGCTAATTGGTAATTTTCCCCACCCTTCTTTTCATTTTCCCTTTTCTTTTCCTTTCTCAGTTATTTGTCCTCTTTGGGTGGGGAGATGATGGGGAAGAATTTCAGAGGTATACTCAAGATTCAATTGAAAATTTTCTTACCCTTGAAGGAGAGATCTTGAGTAATTTTTTCTTTTTCTTTTTTTTCACTATTTTCTTTTCAAACTTTTCTTATCCTTAGTTCCATTGAATTTGTCTGAACCCAATTTTTAGTGACCATGAAAAAAAAAAAAAAAAAAAAAAAAATTCAAAAGGGTGGCATCATGATGTAGCACAGGAATAGGTTCAAAAATAATTTGGGGTACCAACACATTTGTAGGTCATCAATACTGGTTGCTGAAGCTTTTACGAAAACACAGAACTAGTCATATGGGTTTCATTTTCCTTATTTTTATTGCCCTTTCTCTTCAAAAGAGGAAATAAGTTGTGAGAGGTTGTTGTCTTGGACCGCTGGCTTATGTACTGATTACATTAATTGATGAAATTGATGGGCTATATATATATATATATATATTTAGCTTCCTTTTTGTATTCTCATGAGACCTTTTTGAATTGATTCAATTTTCCACCCGTTGTTTGCCCTTCACTAGATGCTGCTATTTATCTCTTAATTTGATCAAATAGAATTCTAATTTGATATTTCATTACCTTCTGAATTCTGTTCAAACTTCAAAGTACACGTATACAAGTGATAATGAACTCTCAAGTTCAAAGCCTGCAAAACACGTGTGTCTTTATCTAATGAATGTTTGAATCTTAAATCTGGTAAAATAAAATACTGTGTTGAGATATGAAAACTAAATGTTACTTTCATGTGTACTTTAGGAGCTTCTTTTAGGAGCTTCTTTTACAGTTAATGTTCAATGCATAAGATACGAGATCCTCTTATTGTGCTATGACCGTAAGAAAACAAAGCTAACATAATCGCTCATCAAATGAAAACATGTGAGGAAACTATGGAATGAACAGCAAAAGCAAATGCACCGCAAGAAAGTATGAGCTCTGGAAGAGTGAGTTATGACCTATAGGACAATTAATAGGATGCTTGAGAAAGCGGTTAGAGCTGAAAATGTTGATTTAAAAACTGCAGTACGTGAGAGTTTTACATTGTAACGATTTTTTGCTATTTATTGAGATGCCAAACAGAGGCCGAGTTAAATTATTTATTGAGATCCTTATGTTTCTATTATCCTCGATGTAAATTTAAAACTAGTATGTTTGATAGCAGGAAAAAAAAAAAGGCATTTTGTTTTGTTCATAGGAGAAGATTTTCTCTATTGCATTCTTGAGTTTGTTCATACTTGATATAGTCTTCTGCAAATGTTTGCAGTGGAATCTTTTTAGCATTGTTTCTTCGGTTTTCCTTTCTTTTTTCATTGAAGAATGTTTCTCTGTCACGTCCTAAATGTGTTCTTGATTTTAAAGTGAGAAATGCTGAGTTGACTATAGATATTGGCAGCGGGGTTTTCTTAAATGCATTTTTTTTGTGCACTTTCTTCTTCTCCTCCTCCTTGTTGATGAGATTTCTTGTAAATTAAGTCGGATTGCACTTTTGAAGTTTAGTTATTGCCATTGTTACATGTAAATTGGATTAAATTTTCCACAGGAACCATATATTTGAATATTAATTAATTTAAAAATGGTACTCTTTTTACATCATTCCAAAGGTTCTCTGTCATTCATGCACTGTTTATTTTCTTTGCTACAAGTGTCATATCAAATTGAAATGTTTACATCAAAATCAAATCTTTATTGGAGGAGGGAATGTCTAATTATTCTATGAATAGCCATGAGAGCCCTTATTTTAACTGTCCTGACAACAATATTCCTTCTGGGATCTGGAAGTTCCACAGAACCAAAACAAGTGTACTTGTTTATGTTCGTCTGGTCTCTTTTTTTTTTTTTAATGACAGGTTCGTTATGGTGAATCTGAATGTTGCAGCTGCTTGCAAGTAGAAGGGTTTATTCAAGAACTCTTCTTTTTTCCTTTCTAATTTTTCTTTTGTAAGCCAGTTCCAAATTAGCACAACTAATTAGTACGATTAATTTTCTTTTGTTTTCTTTCGCTTTTTTTTTTTTTTAAGGAAAAAAAGAGCAGCAACAAGTAATGATTAGCACTTGTGAAAGTGTATATAGTTGCTTCTATATTGCAGCTGTTATATTATTTTTCTAACATGATAATTATAACAGACACATAAATACATTTTAAAATAATATAATATAATATAATATATACATTTTAATAACGATGAAAGAAAATAAAAATGTAGAGATGGGAATATAATGTTATATATATATATATATATATATATATATATATATAAAGAAAATGATAAAGAAAGATGGAATGTGAGAAAAAAAAAAAAGTAAATGAAAAAAAAAATAGAATGAAGAAGTGGTACTTGTGGCACGTTGAAGAAAGTGAAACATGAATTTTTATTTCTCTCTATTTTTTTTAAGTTTTGTGACAAAACTGATGCAAACTAATGATTTCAAAAGCCTTTTTTTTTTTAATATTCTTTGCTGTGGACGGTGTTCAAAAGGATATCAAAACTCGCTTTAATTCATGTATGCCGACCTGATTGACGTGATAGTTATCCATTTTTTTCTTGATCCAGCGCATAAATAATTATACAATCACATTACATGGTCCAAATTTGGTTGCTATGGTGCTATCCAAAGACAGGTTGTTCAGGTCTGCCATGGATGTTTTTCTGTGTGTTTCTTTTTTTTTTTCCTCCTTTTTTTTTCGGTTGTTTCTAATGCCCACCACTGAATCAGCAGAAAATTCTATTGTTGGTATGCTTTTTTGGGTACCTTTTGGACCAATTAGTTATTATATTAGATGTTTTTGACCCGGAACTAGGTCTTGATTAGCCAACACACCATCTGATTTTAATCTTTCCGTTTTTATCAGAAAGATATGGTGTCGTTTCTCTTTGATACGGAAAAAGAAAATTAAAAAAAAAAAAAAAAAAGCCAAAAAGTTGAGCTTGTCTCTGTGGTTGCCATTCCTCTTTAAGAAAATGTTTCACCGGTTAGTAACTCAAATCTCAATCCTTTTTTTTTTTTTTTTTTGAGAGCTTATCGAACAAATTTGTGCGTGTTTAAGATTTAGATTTTAAACTCTAATTTGTAATTTAAAATTTTAGTTATATTCTTATTTTAAAAGAAAATTACAATCATATTTTTATAAAATAACTGAGATATGATGTTGGTCTTTACGAAATAACTAAAATATGTTGTTGTATATGTATAAAATAATTAAAAATTGTTATTATACCTCTATTTGTACGAGAAATCATAATTATATCCTACTTAATCATTAAAACATGTAATTATATATTTTTATTTAATAAAATATTATTTTTAATTTTTATATAGGGCCCACTACTAAGAATAATTTTTGGCTCCACCACTGTTTGAAACCTTGGTGTTACAAAATCACAGTTTTAGATACTTGAATAAAGACGCTCTGAGTCTCTTAGCCAAAAAAAAAAAAAAAAGACTATGAAGAGGGACCATCCTAATCTCACTGTTTGAACCCTTGGGTTCAAATTCTAAATTCTAAACCAGCAGCTCAAAATACAAGATCACACCAATTTGAACCGCTTACTCAACGGCTTCTGACTATGCAATCTACATTTCATCTCAAGTTTCTAATGCTTTCATGTGTCTAGCTCATCTTTGATATTCATAACCTTCTCGGGTCTTCAGTTCTAGCCATTTTAAATCGTTCATTTTGGAATTTTAATGGCCATTGTGTCTGGATTGCTTGCAACAGAGAGAGGTCCACGGCACGAGACTATACATGGTCAATTTGATAAATACTATTTTCTATGGTATCATATTCAGTTACGTGAGAAAATTTTAAATTGAGAACTTTTCAAGAATAAAAATACAGAATTGACCCTAACTCTGTCACCGATGACCTTGAGTCTATCCATAATGAACTCAAGTCCATTATTAATAAATTTAAGTTCACCATTGATTAACATCAATAATATTACAACTCCTAATTTTTGTTTTTTTTTTCTCTCTCGTCCTTTCTTCTCTTTTTGTCGGGACTAAGTTTGGTTCATGACGAGATAATGCTGTACAGAGATGCCAATCCACGGCAGTTGTCAATCTCATCATAGATCTCCGAAGCCCGCTTCATCACCGATCTCAACAAGCTAGCGGCCGCCACACCCACAAGTGCTACGAATAGGCAGGAAGATTTCGTGACCCACGACGAGATCTCACACCAGTGGCTTCGTCAACAAGATCGCTTCATGATGGTGACGGTAATCACAAGCCATGGGCCTCCGTTTGCGATCTTCATGGATCCATCGATTTCACACCGACGAAATGTTGCATTGTCGCTCGCGACGATCTTCTCTTCGCACTCTTTGCAACCCAAGCACAGAGCTGTACATCTTATCGTCAGCAGAGCTCCGGCAATAGCAGCCAGAGACAACACTTTAAAAAGTATGGAGTTAAATTAAATGCGTTTCAAAATATCACCTTTATGCAAAGAATTTCGAGCGCACCCTAGTGCCAGGAGATGCACGCGGCCGCATGGTGGCACAGAGCCCAACTTGGGGGCATAGAAAAACGCTGTGGCCGCACGTGGATCATTATGAAAATCATAGTATGAGCATCATCTCGTGCAGCCGTGTGTGTTGGCTAGCACGGATTCCTGTTTTTTGTATTTTTTTTGTCGTTTGTTATCTATTATTTGCAAACCTATATATAGATAGGCTATGTTTTTTTTCTTTATAAAATGAAACTCAAAAAATTTGATTGAGAGAGAGGCTAGAAAAAAATTCTTTAGAGGGTGTGCAATTTTTTTTTTTAAACTTCATCATTATCATAGTAAATTATTCTATGTAGGTTATAAGTGGAGGTAGCTCTCACATCGAGAGTAAGCAGCTATAAATTTCATGTGTTATTATTTATTTTTTATTCTCCGTAGAATTAAGACTTCTAATTTGCAATAGCGCTTGCAACTTTGGCAATAGAGCTGTTCATCTTCTCCTTTTGACGTTTCTTTGGTTCTCGCCGATGGTGAAGCAAATGGCCAGGTCCAATCGGTATTTTGGTGGTCTGAGGAGAGAAAGGGGGCAGAGGAGTGTCAGATCTGTTTGAGTATGATTGAGGGTAATTTAGAGTTTATGCCCAAAAAAAGTGAATGAATCTAACATTTTCAAAAATAATGATAAAAACCATTGCTGGACTCAAGAAAGTGGTATAGGGGTTAATTTTCACGGGGGAATTTTAATCAATGCCATTTTTAAGATTTTTTTTATAAATGCTATATATGTTTATCTACGATATAATTTAACATGTAATATAAATGATAGTTGTTAATATAAATGATAGTTGATATAAACTTTTTAAAATAGGACATAAATTACAAAACTTTTAAAAGTGTGGAGTTTTCTCATTTTCTCGATGTTGCAACGGCTGCAAGAAATGGGCTTATTTCATTGCCAGGCCATTTACAAGACTGGGCAAGCAAGCGAAAGAGATAAGCCCACTAAACTCTGGGATGCTGATATTTTAGAGTTAACTAGTTATATGTCCATTACAAGGAGTGGAAAAAAAGAATGTCCACAACCTATAATATTTTTACATAAATATATAAAAATGACCCGTAATGACTGTTATACCTTTCATTAGCCAATGCCTACACAAACAAATGCCTAACATTCGTTATTTTTTTTTTTTTTGGGGTAGAAATCACAATGAACATCTTTCCATGACAAGATATAATTTTGGAACAGTATGTGCTTTTTATAATCTTTTTATTTTGGTAAAAATTATCCGGTATCTGAACCCATCACTTAGAAGCACGAACCCACTGAAAGAGTCCCTCAACTCTAGCGGAAGTATACCCGACTAATCCGGATTCGAGTCGAGTTGGACCCACACGAGGAAGCTCTCCCAACATCTTCTTCACCATACACAAGACTCAAACTCGAGACCTTGCTTAAGGAA
>CAMOHE010052045.1:4680-34975 GCA_946598075.1 Artocarpus hirsutus
TCACTGAGAGAATTCAGACGAACTTTTAGAATACTTTAGGTGTCCCCAGCTCTAAGATTATATTTGTTTTTAATTTTATCACTCGTCTCTTTTTCCTTGGTCTGTGACACGCCCTATCCATAAAAGGCAAGAAGCTTTTCACAGATGGTCATGACTCAGTCACTGATCATGAACAAATATTTGGTTGTATCCAAAATTCTCCAAGGGGGATTAGACAAAGGAAAGCCCACCAAAACCAGTCATATCATGTCAAATTCAATCACAATATATACCTTTGTGTATATATATTCTTAATAACTTTGACTCTATCACCTTTCAGCCCTTTTGAGGTATAAATGCTTTTGTTTTTGCACTTGGGGGCCTGCCACACACTCTATAGTCGTGCCCTTCTGCTGTACACCTCATTTTGTATGCAATACAGCTTACATATTATAGATTTTGTTGGCTAATCATACAAAAGTATACCCCAGCAAACCCATAAATTCTTTTTATTTTTTTATTATTGACAATGAGATATGCTTGTATCCTTATACCTTAATTTATAAGTCATTCAAATCTTGCTTAAAAAAGTCTGAAAAGAGTTGACCGACTTTAGCATATTCTTATTTTGTTGGTCATTATCGAAGAGCTTTTCTGACAATGTCTTCTACAAATCCTACGATCAGATTTAAATAGCCCATCTTTAGACAAGACGTGCGTCACTTCAATCTCATCAAATGTATAAATGTACTAGTGGTAAGATTGCATTAGGGCATGGTTTGTCTCAAGCACTTTAAATCGAGTATCAGACTAGCAAACACGAATTTTTTAACTTTAAGAACCATTGCATCCAATACTCAAACTTTTGACGATAAACCCCACTGTGACAGTTCCTTACTAGGCCATTTCAATCAGTTATAAGAAGTGAGATTAAATCCCAAATACTCTTTTTGAATTGAAAAGTGACTTTTTATTGACTCGACTAACCAATGTCTTATGAAAATGTTGAATATTACTCGTTAATGATTAATACGTAAGACAATGTGAGATCTAGTTTTGGATCTTTGAGTTAACATGCGAATTTGCATATTGCTAAAAATGTGTGGTGATAATCATCATTGGATGATACATGTCATTGCTCAAAATTGATTATGAAATCAAGCTAACCTGAACATCTAATTAGATATGTTTTTCAAAAACCAAAAGTATTCTCTTCCTAATTGAAATTTGTATGGTTGTAAAATAAATCATGCATGCTTAGGCAATTAGATTAGGACGTACCGTGAGAACCATTCCCAAGTCAACTGTTTTAACCAACGACTGTTCTACACAACATTTTTTTTTTTTTTTGGTGTTCCTTTGTTCTCTCTCTCTCTTAAATGAGTGGACTTCTACTTTTGCGCCTGATCTTCAATCAAAAGCCACACGAGTTGATTTACTTCTTTTAATGCAAACGCAAAAAAGCCCACCATCGCCAAAAGCTTCAAAGGTGGTATAGCTTTCTAAGACAACCCACTGGTCAAAAAAACCGGTCATGCACTATATGTGTCCTTTTTTATAGCTGTGTATCAAGAATTACAAGCCTTAAACTTTTTTCCCTATTCGAGAGCCATAAAAAAAAAAAAAAAGAAGAGCACACATAATTGTAATCGTTCACTTTTAATATTAGAGCTATGTTTATTTGTAACTGTATAATATGACTATAATCAAATAAAAAAAAAAGAGAGTTAAAACATACTAAACAACTATCTTAAATCCCTTATCTCTTATGCATCATCAGAATTAAAACATGTAGAGCACCTAATATTTCACAAAAATTTGCCTCAAAAGTCATGGTGGAGGAAGATATAATTGCATGGGGGCATGTGTCTTATTCAATTTTTGAAGTTTAAATTTTAACTCCTAAAAATTTTTAAAAACTTTGAATATGCCCTTATCATGTCCTAACTGAATAACTAAAAGATGTTCAGTTTTGTTATTTAAAATAATTTATAGTTGTAAGTCTACTTAATAATGAAATTATATGACTGTATCCATTCAATAGGATATTACATTTATTATTTTCATAGTGTCCCGTTGGAAAAAGTTTCCGACTCCGCCACTGCTCTTGGCACCTCAACTATCTAGTGGGCTCCACATAACTCAACGGCGTGGACATGCAAAATCAGCATGTTGTATATCCTTGCACTATCATTGTTGGTTGCATCACACGCATACCAAAGGAAAAAAGGGGTTTGATTTAGAATGATCATCTGAACGAACCCATTTGGTCTTTGGATCACCGCAAGATTAATTTGGTGCAACTTTTCAAAAAAAGCCCTTCTGTGTGAGTAGTCTTACTCTGTCTGGGTGGTGTTTCTGTTTGCTTGTTAGCAGAGTTTATTTGTTTTCTGTTTGCAATTAATGCTTTTTGGCTGTATCTTTAATGTTGCTCTTCTCTCTCTCTAAAACCACTTGTCAATATCCAATGTTGGTATATGCTTTTGCATTTAATGCTGTTTCAGTGAATATTTTCTTTTATATTCAGTACAGGGGCTTGAGCCATTTTTTTTTTTAATTTTTTAATTTAAATTTTATTTTATTTTTAATGTTAGTATGCATGAAATAAAGTGGCGGGGTTCTAGTTTGAAGCCTTTCAAGTTCATGGAAGTAGGAGTCTCCACATATAAGCGTTCCAAGAGGTGTAATATACTTGTAACTCTTTTACTTTCAGCATTTTTTTTTAATCTTCTTTCGTGAATTTTGAACTGGGAAAAAAATTTGGAGGAAAAAAAAAAAAAAGAATCACACTGTATACTCGGTGAAATATGTTCTTGTTAGCATTGATCTATGCATATTTATATTTGTAGACACACAGAGATGTATAAAACTGAGCAGTGAAGTTCAGATGAAAACTTGAAAACATTTTAAAAAAAAATGTTTTGTTTCTGCAGTACCAATCAATTTATAGCAAGATGCTAATACAATGTATTAGTTTTTTTCACTTCCTTGGTGACTTGTGTTCTTTTTGGTGACAGTGATACAGTAAAAAGAAAACCAAAAAGGGATAAGCTAAACACCATCCTTGAAGTTCCTTGCAGACTCAAAATGGTAAAAAAGTTCAAGAGTTTGTGTTTGTTTCTTTCTTCCTTCATTGAAGTTTATATATATTTTTAGAATTTTTATATAGTTATGTTCATCCAATGTTAGAGAATTTTTGCTTACAAAGTGTTGTCTTTTTGTTTTCATAGAAGGAACTAGTGGGAACTAAAGGCTCTGCTGAAGCTCGGAAAAGGCAAGTCGAAAAGACCGCCGATGTTCAGAGTTCCTTGAATCAGGAGGTATGGAGATAGTAGTTTCTGAGCATATGAAGATGTTTGGATCTTTGATTTCTATACAACAAAAAAAAAAAAGAAAAAAAAGAAAAACAAAGATTGCAACTACTAGTCTTGTGACTTGATTTCTTTCCATGTGCAATTTAGAACTTTTATTTGTTCTGCAGATTATGAAGCTTCAAAGACAATTACAGGACCAATTCCTGGTACGTCATACACTGGAAAAAGCACTAAGTTATCAGCCGTTGTCACATGAAGTGACAATTGATGATTCAGTGCCAAAGGTAAGTATCTTTTCAACACAATTTACATGTGAAGATATTATTATTTCCTCGTTTTTTAGGGGTTTTGGATATCTAGCTAATAATTAATATGCTCCAAATTTTTGTCTTGCTTTTGCTAATTATTTCATACTCTTTCAAATTGGCTTCAGCCCACCAAGGAACTAATAAAGGAAATCACAGTGTTGGAACTCGAAATCCTGTATTTGGAACGGTACCTTCTCTCTTTGTATCGAAAAGCATTTGACCAACAAATGTCATCAGTGTCAACAACAGATGGAAGCCTTGATTCAGCTTCTGTCACACAGAAAGGAACACCCTCAGAAGTTTCTGGACAGGCCGATAATATTATGCCACAAAAAGAGAATTCAGTTTTCCACCATTCTGGTAATCTTATGCCACCCCGAAATTCGCTTAGCAGCCTGCAAGAGCGCAACGACATGTGGGAACCAGAGACACTTCTAGATTCAAGTATTCATTGCAGCCACTTGTCTCTATCCCAGCGTTCATTTTGTTCCTTCAGAACTTCACCAAAGAAGTATTTAAACAATGCTGTGGATTCATACCACTCCTTGCCTTTGTCAATGCTAGAGGTAACTTGATTCAAGAAATTTAAATGAAGGGAAATACTATTCTTTAAGGTTCTATAATTGCATCCCTATAATTTAGGAGTTACACCGAATCTCAGCCTCGATGATAGAAAGAAACAATCTGAGTCACTAGAAGAAAAGTTGTCACCTAAAAGTTGTAAACTATAATGTATCAGATTGTTTCTTTTGTCATCCAACTATTGAGATTGAGTTGCTTGGTACGTCCTAAATCGTAGCCTTTTGTTATAATAATGTTTGTGAAAGTAATCTCTCTATCCAATGGGTCAATCCTCAATTTGTTGTTTCAGCAAGCTGAAAGTTCAACACCAAATGCAAGTCTAGCAGAGCATTTAGGTACGAGTTTGTACGACCCTGCTCCAGAGACACCAAACTGCCTATCCGAGGAGATGATAAAGTGTATCTCAGCCATATATTGCGAACTTGCAGACCCGCCTTTGATCAATCAAGATTACCCTTCGTCTCTTGTTGCATTTTCATCATCAATTTACGAGGCTTCTTCGCACAACCAGAGTGAAAAGTGGAGCTCAATAAGCAGGAAAATACCATTTTTCAATTCACAACTTGACAACCCTTTTCACTTGGAAGAGTCAGAAGGACTCAGTAGACCTTACTTCAGAATGTTAAAGGTTAAATGGATATGTAGGGACTCTGAGAGATTAAGAGAGATTGAAAGCATGCTGCAAAAATTTAGGTCAGAGTTCTCATTATACAAAACCTTAAATTCTTCTGCATCATGCTTCATCTGGTTTGAAATGACTATTTTCTGACGTCCCTTATTCAATTCACTTGAAAAGCTACTGTTAAATTCTAGATGAAGCCATCTTGAGTGACATTTTCTTAAAAAAGTTAGATATGGTTATTCCTTTTGCTTCTCTTCATTTTTCTACACAACTTTGATGCAAGCCAGTGAGATGTTGAAGTTATTTCTTTGCAGGTCACTTGTCTATCAGTTGGAAGAAGTCGATCCCAGAAAAATGAAGCATGAGGAGAAGTTGGCATTTTGGATTAATGTTCACAATTCACTAGTAATGCATGTAAATTTCTAAGCTTAAAATAAAATTTTCTTGTGGATTCTGTTTTACAGTTGTTTCTTGTTGAGTATGTGAATAACACATTCATTTTTCTTTTGAAACTATGTTACTAGGCCTTTTTGGTTTATGGGATCCCACAAAACAGTCTCAAAAGGGTTTCTTTAGTACTGAAGGTAAATAGACCTTCTTCTTCAACAGAAATTTAAAGAAGAATGTATTATGCGTGTGTTTCTTATTAGAAGCTTGTTTGTGTGATTCAGGCTGCCTACAATGTGGGAGGTCACACCATAAGCGTTGATATGATACAGAACTCTATTCTAGGATGCCGACTGCCTCGTCCAGGACAAGTAAACTGTCTCTCATTTCTATAAGTGTTTTCAGCGGTTTTACCTCTCAACTTTTTAATTGTGACAAATTATCAGTGAATCAAAGAAAATATTACAAAGTGCTCCCCAATTGATGATTGATGTTAAAGATTAGAAGGAAACACCCTATTCATGTGACATGACGTGATCTAACTATACTTCAAAAATTCATTCTCTTTCTTCAAGCGAGCTCATGTGACTTATACAAGGGCGTTTTCGTCCAAACTCTAATGGCCGTCATCAATTTGGAGACATTCTGCAACACTTTGTTAAATTCAGAGAGATTTTTTAAATTTAAAAGTTCAGGGGTAACTTGCCAATCGCAGTTGAAGAGTAGTTGCCTTAGCCAAAAAAAAAAAAAAGTTCAAGAGTAGTCATGCCAAATATCCTTTCCATAATCCTAGATCAAATATGTCTTGTTTATCGTATAAATTTTCACCTGTAACAAGAATATGTCATATATGCTGTGATTACTTTGTTGTGTTCTTTGATCTTCTTCTTCTATTTTGTTCAGTGGTTGAGGCTGCTGTTTTCTTCAAAAACAAAATTTAAGGTTGGAGATGCACGAAAAGCTTTTGGAATTGAGCATCCTGAACCCCTTTTACACTTTGCACTCTGCTCAGGAAGCCAATCCGATCCTGCGGTATACTTCCTTACTAATCTTAACACAATATCTCTCTTCTTAAGCACTTCATAACTTTACCAATCTGAACTCATTTTATTTGTTTAGGTTCGTGCATATACGCCGAAAAGATTGTTCGAGGAGCTGGAGATGGCAAAGGAAGAATACGTTCAGTCGAACTTCTTCGTGCATAAAGAACACAAAATCCTTCTCCCAAAGATTGTGGAGTCTTTTGTAAAAGATTCGGGCCTGTCCCTGGCTGATTTGGTAGAGATGGTCGAACATCTTATGCCCGATTCACGAAGGAAGAGCACAAGCATCCACCAGTGTCAACACAAGAAAATCTGGAAGGCCATTGAGTGGATTCCTCACAACTTCACTTTCCACTATCTGCTCTCAAAAGAAGTAGCTTGGTGATGATCTTTTGTATTCTAAAACAACTTTTGCTGTCTTCACTTGTGTAAACCATTGCACAGCAGTTAAAAGAGAAATAACTAGCAGGTTTCATTGATGATCAAACTGGCTCAAGATGTTGACTTTGACTTCCAAACCAAGGCATGGATATTTTTTCTTCTTGTAAGCTTGAGCTGGATTTATCACTCACTCTAGTAAGAGATTGGTTGATATATGTATAGTACGGCTATGCATTTTGTGTAATGTTGTCTAATATAATTTATTTGCTTATTTATTCTGGTTTGGAATGTTATGTTGAAAAAATAGTAATCAAGAGAAATTGATGCTCATTAGTAGAGGTTAATAGAAGTCATAAATCTCATGATGTAACACCTAAATACATGGCTTAATCTTCATGTTATAACATCTAAATGCATGTGAGAGATTATGAGCATCATAACCATCAGAAATGGAGGGTTACAACTGATGGTTTAATGGGGGATTATGAGCACTATTAAGATTAAAAATAGAGGGTTACAACCAGTGCCATTATGTTCATAAAATCTAAATAAAACCTCATTACTTGGAGGGTCATAACTGGTGCCATTATGTTCATAAAATCTGAATAAAACCTCATCATAATTTGGATTGTATCATCCATTTTCTTGAGTCTATAAATAGAGCTCTCCTCCATATATTTGACGCACACATAAATATATAGAAATTGCACTCACTAAGTCACAAAGTTTTCTTTGTTTCTTTTAGCTTTGTCTAGAAGTATAATAGGTTTTTTAGTGATAGAGGAAGACACTTTTTAAGTTCGCCGGAGGCGGTGTTCTATCGTGTATAGACATCATTGTTTGTCGTTGTATTCTGAGAAACAGACGTCGTCCATTAAATCTCATGCACAACTGGAGGGGACGAATCTATTTTGAAAAAAACATGAGCCACATGTACCTTAACGGTTTTCCGTCAAATTATCTTCTTTGATTTAGTTGAAGGTTTTATTGTACTTATCTATCTGATTGTAATAATTTCAATTCGTTTTTGTCCATATTACATGCAGTATTGCTAAAATGTTATTATTACTGGTTGTAATTGAAGATGTCTAAATGTGCTCTCTCAATATTTTGGTTCCTTTTAAACAGGATGATGAATTGTAGGTTGTACATGTGGCTTGAAGTAGAAAGGAAATTTGATTGAACAAAAAATGAACTGTTGAATGCATTGTCTCTTTACTCAAATTTTCAATGATAAGCTTTAAAATTGTATTCTAGATACTTTGACCACTCTAACAGCTATTTATACGGGGATTCAATCATTAGGATCCGACGATTAGGAACAAAAATCATTTGGATCCTACAAAGAGAATAGAGGGCGGAGATGTTTGTATTAGAATATTTTTATGAAAGAGTAGTAATATAGTATAACATTTTTAAGTGTGGTGTGAATAAAAATTATGTTTAAAAATGTAGCATAATATGTAATTTTCTCTTGTGTTAATGCTAATTCCATTAAGTAAAAATTACGTATTTTTAGCCAATTTAGATATCATGATAAATTAACTGGTATGATCTAATAGAAATTCAATAATGACCAAACCTATCATTAAATATTTGTTAAGGTTCCATGTCTACACGTATTCACTAGAGTGAACGCAAAATTATGCATGCAAAAAATTTTGGACAAGTTTTTTTTTCTTAGTCCCTCTTTAATTCTATAGTAACAACCAATATGTAATTAATTTCCTCCATTATTGTGCTATTGCTAAAAGGCATTTCAAAAGTTGATAGTAACGTAAGTTTTTTTTTTCCTTTCTGTCATCTTAGATATATAGTTAATAATTTTATGAATAATATAATTGATATATCACAAATCTCTTGGTCATTAAAATGTATATTATTTATATGTACCTCATTTAAAGTTTATACACCATCATTTTTTTCAAATGTAATTATCAATTTTTATGATCATTAAAACTTGCCATCTTAAAGATCTGTCATTACTTACCATGTAAAGTAATTAAAAAATTGAATTTTATTTCATTTTTTGAAGGTTTATGTTTTCACTATTTTTTCTTTTTTTTTTTTTTAATAAAGATTGTAGCATATACATTTTAACTGTTCACATTCGCTACTCATATATAATTTTGGTCATTAATATTTAATAACCAGGTCATCAACAGCATTTAAATCATGAAAAACTTTTGGGGTGAAATGCTAGAATAACTTTTTATATACAAAGTTAAATTTGTCTTTGTGGGTAAATGAGCTATTTTGGTTTGGTCAATATTGACATTAATTTCATAAAAAGACATTCAATTTCTCTATTTTCTATAATTGGCTATATGTGTACTTCACCTGAAATGGACACTTGTTTTATTCACTAGCTTGAGACTCATGGACTTCTTTCTCATCTACCTATTGTTCTAGCCTTACATTACAAAGTCCTTGATCTTCATTGGCACACTAACCTACGTTAGTGGAGAGCGACGCAGACAATAGGCTTATGGTAGTTTTAAACTTTTTGAATTAGGAATTTTTTTTATTTTCACTGTTCATCTAAGCAAATAAGTTTCTTCGGAAAGAATGAGAATGATTGAGCACATAATTACACTTAGAGAGTCTTAAGTGCGGTGAAACCTATGATTATTGTCGAAATTCTGGATAATCTCAATAGTTGCTTTTCTTTTGAGCTTGGGAGTGCATGTCTAGCTTTTGAGATGTTTGTCTAGTCATCGAATGGATACAACACTCACAAATTGTTTCTTCCAATTTATTTATTTATTTGTTATTTTTGTTTCTGTCGATTGCTTATTTTCTTTGATTTGTGCTTGAGGCCAAGCAAATGTTTAAGTTTGGGGTTATTTAAAGAGTGAGTATTTTACTCACAAATCTAGTGTTTTTGAACTTAAGGATTTGTGAAAACCTCCAACATTGGTGTTTGTTTGATGTCTTTTTGTGCTATTTTGTAGGAAGTGAGGAAAAGTTGATCTTAGTGACAAATTTGGCTTAAAAAGCAGAGCTTTGAAGCTTTCTTGAAGTAGAAAGACAGAATGCCTCGCGCGACTATGCAACAACATGTGTGAGATGCATGTTCTTTGGTGGTTGACTTGCATGGTTGAGCTGCTAGGTCCATGGACCGCGCATTGCTTGGGCTTTGACTCATGCGGCCATGCCAATCAAACACGTGGCCGCACGCCCCTCATGTCATGGGGGCACTGAATGTTGTTTTTGGGCTGATCTTGACTATTCAATGGATCCAAGGGCCCAAGTTAAACTTGAATGGAAGCCTTGGCACCCAAAACCCCAGAGAAGGGGCACACTTCCCAAAGAAAACTGAGGAGCCACACATTTCTAGAGAGAGAAGCAAGAAGGCAGAAGATTCTTGGATAAATTCTTAGGGAATGCTTGAAGATCTCAAGTCTTGAAGATCATTTCTATTAGAGTTTCCTCTTTTTTCCTTCATTTTCTCTCCTTTAGTTTGGAAATTTGTATTTGTGAATTTGTTTTAAACATATTTACATTTGTGAATTTCATGATTGGTTTGGTTATGAACTTAGCTATGTTTAGCTAGATTTCTTGTTCTAAGGCCTTAATGTAGCTCCACTTGACTATGCCTGGATTATTGGTTAATTGCTCACGAAGTTTTTATTCAATTCATCTGTGTTTTCATTTGCATAATACTCTAATTTTTAGAGATATAAATTAATGATTTTGATATATGATTTAATACTTGAGAAAGATTATTTCATAGTCGGTTTTGAGTTGCACAATCATAGTGTTATTGAGTTTGAGAGAATTATTAGCACTTGATGATCATTCTTAAGATATGATTATTGAATGTGTAGATTAACAAGCTAGGTAGAGATAGTAACTTAGGTATCTATATATATGATTCATTTGTGCTTGAGAAAGGGAATGAGTTGAGTTGAATTCCTTGATCATGAATTGGGTAAAATAGATTGGCAATTACCAATTAGAACAAATATAGGTAGAGTAGAGTGAAATTAAGTCCTTAGACTTCCTTACACATCAACTCTCCTTCTTACAATTTTTAAGCTACGTGGTTTTGTTAATTAGTCATTAAATTTAGTTAATTTAATTTTAATTAGTTTCACACTTTAAGCCAGCATTATTATTGCCTGGATAAAATTGAGTTCCGAAAAACATAGTAATTAGTCTAAGATTCTAGAAAATCAATCCTTGAGGACGATACTTGACCAATGTTGGCTGTTCAGAGTTTTAGATTTGAGACTTTGCCTAACATTTAAACATTAATAGTATCACCAAAGCAATACTAAATCAATATGCCAATTACAAATTTAACATTTGAATGTCAAAAAAACTCTCTCATGTAATGCTATTTTTAAAGCTAAATTTGTTAGATCCTAAACTTTTTGCCACAAAGTTTAACATAAAAAAAATTTAACATTTGATTCTTATTGGTTAATAGATTAACTTTTATGCTTTAATAATTACAATATTTTTATTTTTTAAATATTTTAATATTAAAAAATTTACTTTTACATATTTCAAGGTTTAATAATTATGAAAAAAAAGCAAATATAGCATTTTATACAGCACTATACATTAGAGAATAAAATCAGATAACACATCAAATATGTTCTTTTTATACTTTTGGGTAGTGAATATAACATTAGTATTGGCATTTAAATATTAAAAAGAACCTATAGCATTTTAATATTGGCATTTTAATATTTTAATATTAAAAAGTTTACTTTGAGGTTTAATAATTATGAAAAAAAGGTAAATATAGCATTTTATATAGCACTATGCATTAGAGCATAAAATTAAATAATACATCAAATATGTTCTTTTTATACTTTTAAGTAGTGAATATAACCTTAATATTGGCATTTGCATTAAAAATGGCCTAACCTTTTAATATGATTCGACTTTTAAACATATGCGGTACCCATAAGAACGTTGACGTAGCTTTTTGTAGCCAGTTTATTTATTTAGCTTTTTGTAGCCTGTTTATTTATTTATTTCAAAGTAAGTCTTCTCTAATTTTCAAAGAATTTGACTAGAAGGCAAGATTTCTACGATAGGACCAAAAAAAAAAAAAAAAAAAGAACAATTTGTAGGATTTTGTTTTGCCATCAAATATGTGTCAGAAACCGAATGTTATGTATTTTTTTTATTTTGACATAATTTTGATTAGATAAAATGGTAGCAGATGTACACCATCACTCTATCAGTATAAAACCTTACCGTAACTTAAAAAAAAAAGGCTAAGATATCGTTAACATATGAAATCACTAGAACTGTCAAATGCGATCATTGTTTATATTGTGTTGCCTGACCGAGTGGGTTGTTTAGTGTAAATAAGGAAAAAATTGTTGTGCTAACTTTACTATTAGATGGTCAAAAAAAGAGTCAAAACTTATATTAAAAACTCTACCTTTACCCTTCTGGCATGTGATGTTGTTTTAATCATGAAATTAATTTTTTATCGGTCTGATTTATGATTAGTAATAGTTTTGTATTTTGTAATAATTTTTGTTGTAGACACTCAAAGATAAAATAGTTGAAAAATTTTATGGCAAAAATACATTGCTTTTTAATACATTTATACTACTAGTTAGAAACATGCACTACATGGTGTACATTCTGCATGTCAATTTTTTTATATGATAATTTATAATAAAACACATAAAAACACATAAACACATAATTTATAATTTATAATAAACACATAAAAACATTTTAACTTACATAAAAGATCATAAAGATAAAAAAAATGAAAAAGAATCGGATTTAATCCTATAAAAGAAAAAAAGAAAGAAAATAAATAAAAAAAGAAAGATGATGAAAGAAAGAAAAGTAAATGAAAAAGAAAAAAAAGCCACATGGCAAATGGAGAGGGTGAAATAAAGAAACGTTATTGACACTTTTATATATGCAAAGAAAAGAGCACTGAGAAAAAAAACAAGAAGAAGAAAATAATAACAAGTGACAACATATAGAAAAAAGAAGAAAATAGAGCTGTTATATATATATATATATATATATATATATATAGAAGAGTTGAAAAAAAAGCTCAGTTTACGAGCGCATTCGGGTGCTAATGCTGAAAAGAAAAGGGTGCTTCTTCTCATCACATCTTTTTGTAGCTATCTTGCTTTGTTTGAAAGTTGGAAGTTAGCGAGACAAAAACCATAGAAGAGAGAGTGATGAATGATGGAGATTCTTGACCAACAAGCCAAAATCAGTAATATCGTCCTTACATTTCGTAGCCAACACTTTTTCTAGCAGGTCTACTATAACTTTCAGTATTTCACGCACATTTTAAACTTTTCTTATCCATGTATTTTTACTCTTTTCTTTCCTTTTTCATGTAAGGCTTGCCTGCAAACCCTACTTAATTTGTGTAATTTACTAAAATTTTTGTTGAGTGCCAGTAGCTTCTTTGAGTCTTATTTATGTTTGATAGATTAACCACAAGGGTTTTTTTTAGTGACGTGTAGGTTTGTTCGTCAAGCTTTCTACAAGTTGCATTTAGGTTTTGGGTTTTTTTCAAGTGTAAAAGTTACTTTTAAAGTGTTCAAATAATCTGTTAAAAGAGTTCTAATTAAAACTATAAAATATGAATTCAAAAAAAGCACTTTTGAATTGTGTTTGAAAGTTGCATCAGTAATACATTATAAATTTCAATATTGATATTTTATTACTTATTAGATCACTTCAAAATTATTTTGTGACCCATCAAACATTTTTGAAAATATCGTTTCAAACACTTGCATCTCTTCTTCTACTAATTAAAAAAAAAAAAAAAAAAAACACTGCTAAATAGGCCCTATATTTGGGACTCTTTTTGGACCATTACTGGCACTTGCATCTCTATTACTGCTCTTGTTTCAAAATGTTAATGTAAACTAATACAAGGAGAAACACGATTTAATACTTGTATGAATTGTGAATTATTTTGATTAATTTAGAAATAAGCATACATCTTATGCCTTATAGACTCTCAGCCCTTAAATCCAAAAACTATTTTAGGAACTAATTAGCAAAAGTCAAACCTAAA
The DNA here is from genome assembly GCA_946598075.1 of Artocarpus hirsutus. Classification (NCBI taxonomy): domain Eukaryota; kingdom Viridiplantae; phylum Streptophyta; class Magnoliopsida; order Rosales; family Moraceae; genus Artocarpus; species Artocarpus hirsutus. Next base: position 18,330 of record CAMOHE010052045.1, read on the forward strand.
AAATAGAAAACTGATTAACAAAATAAAAAAAAAATTTACAATAATATACACTGATCTTTCTTGATTTGTCTACAGTCCCCCTCAAGTTGAGATGAGCAAACTGTTCATGCCCAGATTGCCTACTGACTTCTCAAATAGTGGTTTAAGGAGACTTTTTGTTAGAAGATTGGTTGTTTGTTTTGAGGTAGATACATAACTCCTACAGATGTTTCCTTCCTCTATTTTCTTCTTAATGAAGTGTTGATCTACTTCCACATGCTTAGTCTTGTTATATTGTATGCTTAGTCTTGTTATATTGTATAGGATTATAAGAGATATTAATGGTAGCTTTGTTGTCGCAGTAGGCCTTCATTGGTCTTGTTGTAGGCACCTTTGTTCCCAACCTATAATCGAAGATCCAAGAGTACCTCTTGAATCATTTCGACGTTTTGAATGTGATGTTCTCTATTCGACCTAATTCCACTCTATTGAAAATTTCTCGGTACTGATTGCACACAAATCTAGTCAAAGTAGATTGAAGTAATGGAGTCCGGAATGACATTTTCAGCAATTAATTAAAAATCTTCAAGAAGCATTCCTAGCCATCCACGGTCACTCTAAGACCACTATTGAGGATGCTTCCTAGACTGTAGGGCTGACGAGATACAACTAGGATCACTTAGTTTAGAATCTAGGTAAGTAGGAATCTTACCTATAATATGAACAATTTCGAAATAAAATATTTACATGTTTTTATAAAAAAAAAAAAATGAAATGCATGACCAGTGATATGTTATGTCATGCTATATATGATATGTTGAATTATGTTAAATCATGTTATAGCATACTATGTTATGCCATGTCATGTATGTCACATCATGATATACTCTATTATGTTATGTTATGAGTGTGATTTGTTAAGTTTAAGTCATGTCATTTCTTGTATTCTAATGTTATGATTTTGTCATAAGCAGTAAGTGAGGTGTATTGTATTAAATTATATTGCTTATTCACCTTCAGTTAAACATGTTTATCATTTATGATTTTGTGATGTTATATAGTAACATATCATACTATATACACTCAATAAGATAAGTGACAAAAATAAGACAAGTTAAAGGTATCGCACCAACCTCTCAACCTACGGGAGGCTTTGACTCAAATCAGTCCAGTTGATGATCTCTATGTTGTTGGGGACCACGCAAGCCTAACTTCCCACTGTGTCGTTGGGAACCTTGTGAACCCTAACTTCCCAAAGATCGCATGCAGTTGTTACAATCACGCGGGCCCAATTATTATGATAAAATAAAGCTTAAATAAGTAAGAATAAAACAAGTTGATAAGCAAGCATAAAATGTTCATGCATGTTTTTATTAAATGTTTTTCAATCATGTTTTGCGAGTCTAAATTCTACTTGCTGAGTAAAAGCTCATTCAGTTATGTTCATATTATAGGTAAGAAACCGAACAAAAACACTTGATGGGCAGTAGTGAATGGTTAACGAAAAGTAGAGATGAGAATATATACCATTTACACAAATGTAATATATTTCCACATTTTTAGTTTGCGAAATTTTATGCATTTTTAATTTACAAAATTTTGTGCATTTTTATTTTACAAAATTATGTTTGTATTAATAAGTAAATGAAAGCACCTAAGTATGTTTTAGAAATCGAGGTAGTAATCATATAATCTTAGCTTAGAAATGTTTTAATATTTAAAAATGTTGTAACAGAAACTGCAACAAATATATGAAATTTTCAAGTAGGAAGTTATGATGTTGAATTTTAGAAAATTTTTTTAAAAAGTTTTATTTTAAATTAAGAAAATGTTTAAAAGAAATAGTTTTAAATAATCATCTTTACCTTTTAAAGATAATGTTTTAAGAAACCAATATTAAAGAATCAAGTCTTAAAAAATTATTATTACGTTGAAACATAATAATTATTATTACGTTATTATTATGTCTTAAAAAATAGTTATTATTTCTTTATAGGAATTATTTTAAGAAAAAATAATTATACTTTTGTTTAAAAAAAAAATTACACATAACTTAGTATTTTTACAAGATATGTTTATATTTAAAATTATATAGTTAAATAACGCCCATATAAGTATGGTCGTTATATTTGGCTCTTCTAGAAGCATCTATAGCCACATAATTTCATAGATTCCATGCGTTATATATCTCAGCTCATCTTCAGCGTTATTTCTCACTACCACTATATGTTTCTTACTTATCCAAGTCATAAGATTAACCTAGACAAGGGTACAAACCCCGAGGTTTATCTTCAGTCATTAGTAGTATCGGCCTACCAGCATCAATATAGGTTCCAATTTCATGTTCTTTGGTTTTCTTGAAAAACAAACCACTGCCACAATTGCCTTTTAGATATCTTAAGATTTTGTGAAAGGCCTTCATATGTTCTTTATTAGGTGAATGCATGAACTGACTAACACAACTTACAACAAAGGCGATGTTCAGTCTTGTATGAGACAAACAAATAAGTTTTTCCCCCCAACTGTTGGTACCTTCCCTTATCAACTAGACTGCTTGAAGATTGTCCTACCAATTTTTTTTATTAAACTCCATGGGGGCATTTACAGGCTTACAACGAGCATGTTTGTTTCATTTAACAAATCCAAAATATATTTTTTTTGATGGACCGAAATTCTTCCTTTGCTTCTTGCCACTTCTATTCCTAGAAAATACCTTAGATTCCCCAAGTCCTTTATTTCAAATTCTTTAGCAAGTTGTTTCTTTAGCCATTCCATCTCAACTTAGTCATCTCCTGTCAAAATTACATCATCAATATGAGCAATGAATTGTAGTCCTCTCATTTATACGTTTAAAGAATACCATGTGGTTGGGTTGAGCTTGAATATAACCCTATTCGTGAAGAGATTTGGTAAACCTCCCAAACCATGCTTTCAGTGACTGTTTCAAACCATACAGAAACTTTCTAAATATGCACACCTTTCCATTCTCTCTCTTGATCAAATCCAAGCGGCAAGTCCAGAAACTTTTTCTTCCAATTCACCATTTAGGAAAGCGTTCCTCGCATTCATTTGTTGTAATGACCAATCTAAATTGGCTGATAACACAGTAGTATTTGCTTTAACCATTCGTGAAAAAGTTTCTTAATAATCAAAACCACAAGTTTCAGTGTATCCCTTCGCAATAAGTCTTGCTTTATAGCATACTACAGAACCATATGTGCTCTGTATTTTATAGTAAACAACTATTTACACCCAACTGGTATTTTCTCCCTTGGTTTTTTTTTTTGCCACTTTCCAAGTATCATTTCTTTCAAAGGCCTGCATTTCCTCCATGATTGCCTTCCTTCATTTTTGATCCTTCCATGCTTTCTTCACTACTTTTGGGATACTTTCTTCATCAAGATCAGCTACCAAGGTCTGCACATACTTGGATAAATACACGATCTAGGATGTTTAAAACACGACCTAGTACCCTTCCTCACGGCTATTGGAAGATTAAGAGCAGAGGGAACTGTGTTCATACCTAACTTTGGGTCGGATTCTTGGCAAATGAGGAACATCAGAAAATTTTTTTTTGAATCACCTTTTCGTGAGTAAGTCAAAAGTTCAAACTTAGTTCGATACTTTCCTTTTCCTCGTGTCGTTGTGACTTCTTCATTTGTAGGCATTGTAGGAGTTTCTTCTGAAGTAGATTTTCCTGATTTTTTTGAGTCTTAGCGGAGGAAAAAGGATTCAAGTTCTGGAGGGAAGTTTGAGTTTCTGGTTGAGACTCTGGATTCTCCAATTCACGGCGATCTTGTGGATGTGTGGACTTCTCCTCATTTGGTTCATCTTCCAAATTTTTATCTGATTGAGAGTCTTTTTGAAATTGACAGACAAGATCAATACCTTTATGCATCATAAATGACGTGCTCGTGGTCTGAGTGTTGGATAACAATTTGCAGAGATGATCCATCTTTGAACTTGTTTTTTCTTACTTGGATTCTTTGCTGGATTAAAGACCCTTGAGTCACAGCTGTGCATCCGGTTTGGGAACCATTTTGCTACCCTTCCGTGAAGCTTCCAACAGGTTTCCTTCATATGATGAGGTCGATGGCAGTGGTCGCAACACAGTTGGTTTTGCTTTTGGCTCCGGTTTTCACTTCTGGATTCTTGTCCATGAACTGCAATGGCAGATGTTTCGGAGGCAGCGGTAAAGGATTCCCCCCATCACAACACGTTTACGACTCTCTTTGCGTTGTACTTAAGAAATTATCTTGACAATGGACGGAATGAGTCTCATTCTGAGCAAACGACCTCGAACCTCATCTAGTTCTTTGTTAAGACCAGCAAGGAAATCATAGATTCGGTCTCTATCTACCTTCTTATACATGACAGCATCTTCAGGATGTTTCCCGTCACGAGAATTGAATACATCAATTTCCTGCCATAACTTGGTCAAGGAGTTGTAAAATATTTGGTAACATCTAACTCACCTTGTTGCAAATTGCATGCTTTATTTTGCAAATCAAACACATCAGAGTAGGCAAGATTAGCGGCCACCCAAATCTCACTTGCTGTTGAGTAGAAGAGATATGTATCACTAATGGTTTCCTCCATAGAACGTATTAGGCAAGCCATGACCATAGAATTCTGAGCCTCCCCATTAGGATAAGAAGGATCATTAGTTCCTAGTTTCGGCAACCCAACTTTCCTTTTCCTCTTATCACCACCTGAGTCGAATGGGACCATTGAATGAAGTTTAACTTGCAAGTAGTGATCTCTAAGGGAAGTATGTTTTGGAAAGCAGTGGAAGCAATTGTAGAAGGAGTCTGTAAGGGACCTGAGGACACCTCAGAGGCTTCTCTACTGCTTGCTCCAGAGTCAGCCATGGTTTAGTTCTCAACCTGTGTTAACCTTCATATTTGCTCTAATGCCATGTAAGCTAGCACAGAGACATACACATTTTAACACTGCTTGCATGAATTGTGAATTATTTTTATTAATTCAGAAAAAGAATACATATCAGGCCTTATAGACTCTCTCCCTTTAAATCTAGGAACTATTCTAGGAACTAATCAGTAAAAATTAAACCTAAAAAATAGGAAACTAAACAACAAAATAACAAAATAATTTACAATAATATTCACCGAATCTTTCTTGATTCCTCTACAATTAAAATACGTACACATGCCCAAAGATATCAATAGTTATATCTTTGCATTAGGAAAAACTGAGGAGAGAAAAGAAAATTAAGGGTTATGTCATTTTTCTAAGAGTATTTATAATCTTAGCTTTTGGTAATAATCTCCACAACTAATATGGCGCAAGTTCTATATGTAAGACTTGTTTGTTTCATGAGTTTGAATAAGAATTCCCAATTTGAACCGAGAATCTAATCTAAATTTGTGTTTGGGAAAGAAAAAAAAAAGTGTGGTTTGGATTTTGAAAAACGGAAATTTGGATTAGATTCTCAATTGAAATTGGGAACTGTGATTCAAACTCGCGGTCATCATGCTGGCTGATGGATAGCTAATGCTACTTACATAAGAATGTGGAAATCTAGATTACAAAATCATCCTAGCGTATAAAAAAATTTGTGAAATAAAATATTTTAAAAAATTTATAGAATTTAATTTATATCGTGAATAGATGAAAAATTATCGCCATAGGAATTAATATCAAAAAGTTGGGATCCATAGCACTATTCTTTTTTGCTTTCGATGAGATTGAGCCATTGTCTAAAATCATTACGTGCACTTCCTAGTTGTGCAAAACGCGTCCTACTTCAACTTTAAATCATGATCAACTTGTGATGAAAAACTTTCATGATTCTCACTGTACCATCCCTCTTCTACACGTTTCATCTTTTTTGTTTGAGTTGGCTATCTAGTTTCATGTGTGGAAATATAGTTAAGTTACAATTGATTTCAAATTATGCACTTTTACCAAAATGCATGCTATGCGCTAAGTGTGAGTGCTAATTTGTCCTTCCAGATGTTTTTCCATATTTATGCCAAGTTATTTGTTGATCTTTATCATTGTACTTGGTTCTTTGAAAGTTATGTTGTTTTCGGGTTTTCTCCTCCAGAAAAGACAAGGCTGGAGGACATGCCCGACATAAAGAACCCCTGGGAAACATAGAGAATTAGGAAAAGAAGCTGCTGTAACAAATAAATGAATGTTCTGGAGTTATTGGCTGAAGCTACCATGGATTGTTGTAAGCTATGAACTGGCCTTTCCAAATGTTGTATCCGTTATCAACATATATATGTATACACACATATACATACTCTCTCTCAAGGTATATAAAAGCAGAAATTTTCCCCACTTAAGGTAATGGAGACGACAAAGAGTACTGCATCAGCCCCTAAACAATTACAACAGAACCTTACAAAGGCTTTACATGGCGCTACAACTGGTCTTGCACTCCTCAAGACAAAATGCCTGAAATTTCTTTCCAAGAGAAATGCCCAAAATCTGCCCACAAGATGGTCTTCAACTTTGCTGCATGTCCTAGTCAAATCCAAGACATCCAAAGACAATTTGGTGGACTTACGGGGCTTGGCAATGCTTCCAAGAAGTTATGTCACATTGCTTGAGAAGGCCTGTGCTAATCATCTGGATTTGGTCATTTGCTCGGGCAGCAGGACCTTGAGATGGCGGCATTTTGTTTATGGGATGATGGGGGAGCTGTTGTTTTTCCTGCATTCAACGAGAACTAGAGAAATGACTGAAGAGGCATGCACGCATATCAAAGGACTGTGGGAAGAGGCTCAACTTTTGGGGTTCGATTTGTCTTGGCTGGCTCCTTATGTGAGGTCTGGAATTGACTCAACGTCCCATTTGAAGCAGCAGAGCGAGGATGTTCTTGCACTTGAAAATCATACTAGGCATTTGAATTAGAAGAGGGACACTTTGCGGTGTCGATTGTCGACACTAATGATGCTGCTGTGCCAGAATGAGCAGGCTCGTGCTGCTTTGGAGAAGCAACTTCAATAGGCCAAGGCTAACCTCAAGTTCACTGAGGAGGCTTTTCCTATGACCACTTGTGAGTAAAAGGTTACAATATGTAAATATACTTGACTACGTTGACTGGTTAAAGTCAGGTAGTGTTTCTGATCTTAATCACTTAGAGTTCGTTAAGCTTTTGTTAAGCGGATGATACCTAAGTAAGGATCTTTGGAAATGAAAAAGAGAGATGCTTGAGAACTATGATGTTTTGGATTCTTGTAAGAATGGAGCTTTTGTTTTCTCAATAGTTCTGGCTTTGATTCTACTATTGACAAGGCTCAGACTGCCAACCCTTTTGTTAATATGTCTTAAATGTATGGAAATATGAGATAGAAAATTATAAGTTAAAGATATGGCTGCATGGCGCATTGCTATTTTTTATCTGGTTTGATTCTTTCATTCCCCACACATCACTCTTAGTTTGCATTTCTCATTTTTCTCTTATCAAACCAAGAAAAAAGAAGATAAGTTAATGAATAGCCCCATGCAATTCTTGTAGTATAATCTCTTTTTTAGCTGATCAGTGACTAAAATATTCAATACTATTCTACCAAAAAAAAAAAAGTGACAGAAATAGTTAAGAGTTCAAATAAGCATGCTATTTGTTTTGGCATTCACACATGTACCTTTGGACTTGCACTCTCTTTCAGTTTGCATCTCTTATCTTTCTCCTCTGACATTATCTAAGAAAAGGAAAACCAAGTACACATAAGACACTATTACAAAATGTAAAAACAAGATGTTGAGAAATCGTTCTTGGCCAACAATTGCATCAAGAACATCTGATATTTGTAATGTTGCGGCTCATAGATCATGTCGTTAGCATCTTTCGGCCCCAAAGAGCAGGGCGTGCTAGGTTGTGAGGCTCCTTTGAGTCTAGTTGCTAGTTTTTGCTAGCTGTGTGTTTTTTTTTTTTCTTTTCTCGCCTTTTTGACTGTGTGCTCTTCTGATGTTTTGCCCTTCTGATGAAGCTTTGTGCCACAAAAAAATAGAATAAGAAAAAAAAGAATTACAAGGGCATTCGTAGATGCCATAATTGGAAGATTCGAGGTTGCTAAGTTTGTTGTGATAATAATCATTTTGTGCTTTGTGGATATGAATGTCAAGAATGGGGAAAGATGTTCATCAAGGCATTAGTAAATGCCAAGAACACAAATATTTATCAAACTTGTAACTTTGAATTTTTTTTATTTTCTTTTTTTCTTCGTCGCCTAAAACAAGTATGTTCTTTTCTTAATGGATGAAGGGCCAAGGATAATCAAAACTCTTTCTACATTTTCCTATGTGAGGATTAGAGAGGAAAAAAAAAAAAAAGAAAGAGAGAAATTTATTTTAGAGTATGAAAAGAATACCCTATTGATAAGGCTGATTTTATACAAATGAATTTGTATGTTAAAATTTGGCAATTTTAAATGTAAATTTTTTTTTAATATTTTGATGTAATTATAACAAAATTTAACATGAAAGCACGTACTAACGATTAATACCCGAATAGTAGAAGGTCCAAAATTTAAGACAAGTTACCTGATTATTTTTTAATGAGTCACATAGAAAAAAAAGTCATGGGGCTTTTAAATTGTCGTTTCAAACTATCACTTCAAACTTAATTATATTATAAAAATTTTAATTCTGCAGAAGAAAATAATGTAATAAACTACTAAGAACCAATGAATCAAACATAGTTTTATTTTGGTACGAGAGTAAGAAGTGAACCACATGAGCCGCAAATTTTCCCTGGCCTAGTATGGCCACAACTTCATATTCTTTTCTCTTGTTTTTCTTGTTGTTAAAAATAATTAAAAAATGAAAAATTATAATTTTGGGGTAAGTGAAGAAGGGTACATTTTGTTTTCTCTTCGGTGGAAAACGTTTGTCGTTTGGCCAAAAAAAGGGGATAGTTATTTTTGCTGTGATAAAAGGAGCACCAGATAATAATTTAAAAAAAAAAAAAAAAACCAGTACATAAATTAATAATTTCAGATAACCAGAAAAAAAAAAAAAAGAAAGAAAGAAAGAGAGAGCTGTTTTTGGCGGTTGTGGAAGACTGAAAACGGAACCGCGTTCCTTCCATCGAATCCAATTCTGGCAAATTTTTCACTTCCCAGTCACGCTGAGCCCTCCTAGAGAGAGAGAGGGTGAGGGGAGAGAGAGAAGATGGAAGAAGAAGGCATCGGATTGGTGCTTGCTAGGGCTACTGATCTTCGACTGAAGATTGGAAACTGCATTCAGAAAGCAAGCTCTCCGCGCAAAGCCCTAGATGTAGGCGAATTATTGCCCAGAAAGGAAAGTGGAGTTCAAGACGAAGGCGACGACTACGAAGAAGAAGAAGAAGATGACGACGAAGCACGGAGGCTTTTGAATATCTGCGATGCACTTGAATCTCTTGAGTCCCAGCTCTCCTCTTTAGAGGTTTGCTTCTTCAACTCCTCCATTTTTCTTTTCAATTAGGTTCACTGGAAAATTAATTAAAAACCCCAATTTTCTTTTGGATTAGCTTTGAAGCTGCAGTGCTTTTGTTAGTGTGAAATGGGATGAAAAAACTCCTTTTTCTCCTGTTGAGTTTAATTCGATCAATACATTTCCAACTTTGACTAATTGGAACGATGCTCATGTTTTGGAGGTTATCGTTTTGGATTATTTCTTTGAAATTTGAGACCACTTTGGTAGAATTGATACTAGAGGTTTGTATTCATACGAAAATTCACAATTTAGAATTACTTCATTTTTTTTTTAATTTCTTTGGTTTATATATTTAGGTATAGATGTTACTATTCGTGCAAGAGGTTTCTTAGTTTGGGAATCCAAAATGATATTTATTTTAACTGAAACCTCTAGGTTTTATTCTGAAATTAAACCAACTTATGCTTTTTACGTTTTGCTTTTCCCTGTAATTATTTTATTCTCCGAGAGCATGTTAACATGGTTTCCTACTAGTAACTCTACATTATGTTGATGAGCAACGGTTACCAAAGTCGTAGATGTAGGATTTGGGATATACATCATGTCTACCGAGTTAGGATATATCAAATGAGTACAGCGATTTCGTTGTACCCAACTGAATACAATGATTTCATTGTACCCGAAACAATAATGTCATTTTTATTCTGTTTTGGCAACTACTGGTTTTGGTGTCAATGACGAATAAAGAAGTTAAATGATATATCTACGGTTTTAGAATTGGACTGGATGGACTGAGGAGATTTTAAAATTGATAAAGTTGGAATTGATAGAGCACGGGCCCTTTTTAAAATCTTCCATTAGATTTACGATTTGAGTAGTGACTGTCATTTTCACCTTCCAGCAAGGACAGTTGGGATGTTTCTGTACGCTGCCCAAACCAAGGACTAGAAACGCACTTACATAACTGAGCTGTGTTCTTGCGGAATAGTTGCATTCATGGTTCACCTTGACCATATTTATTTTGCTTAATATTTCCTTGCTTTTTATTAATCGCATGGCTTTTGAATACACCATTTGATTTTTCTTCAGCTCTTCTAATGATCAAGTCAAAAAATACTCTTTGTAATTTACATTATAAATTTTGCTAAAGGTCATTGGACAGTGCGTATGCTTTCTGGATCAAATAGTGATCTGGAGGTTGATAAGACCATTGACCTATTTCTAGATGTATAAACTACAGAATCATACAAGCTATTCTTAGTTTCTTACCAGTTGCCACTTCCACCACAAATAGAATAGCAGAAGTCCTGAAAGAGGGGGAAAAAAAATTTAAACGTCAATGTTAGGTGTCAGGATTGACTTAATTCTTCTGTAAAATGTAAGCATAACTGGTATTAAACTAGATAGGTAAGTCTGATTGGGGCTATGGATCCTTTGGTTGTCCATTAAGTTCTTCAATGTAATAAAACAGGGTCATGATTCAAATTTGCCTTACTTCCTTGAGTATGATATGCGCGACCTCAGGTGTTTGTTCCTTTTAAAAACTAATTTGGCATTGGGCTATTATCCTAGGAAGTGGGTTCTCATTCATTTGAGTAGTTTAAGCAATCAATTAATACCGTGTATTAGTTTTTGCTTTGCGGCAAGACTGGCTATGAATAACTAAAGTGTTCTTACTTTTAGTAAAATTAAAATAGAAATAGAAGAAAGGTGTCAATAAGTTTTTCTTACCCATGATCCATCCGCCATTAAGAATCTGAATAGATGTTCTCACATTTTATCTGCTTCAGTTAGTCAAATATTATATCTGTCGTACGAGTAGTTATTGATTGATAATCTTTCCTGGGGATAGCATATTTGTCCCTAAATTTCAAAGTTAAAGCAGAAATGATCTAATCTAGAAACTCTTCAAATTGTAAATGGCTATCAAGTCATTAGACTCGTTACTGCATATTAAGGATAACTTCAAAATCCGCTCTGGTTTTGATATACACTGATTTTAAAGCTCTATTGCTTCAATTGTCACCAGGCTTTACAGCAACAGCAACGGTATGAAAGAGAAGTCGCACTGGCTGAGATTGAGCAAAGCCGCAAGGCATTGCTTGATAAGCTGAAGGACTACAAAGGAGAGCAATTGGAAGTGATAAATGAAGCATCTGCTTTTGCTGGCGAGACAGTGGAGCGGAACAATGATCTCCTGCTTCCACCATACCCGAGTCGCCCTCCACACTCCTTGTGTAGAGATAACGGCTATTTTCCATCCATTCACAAGGTTGTTCGAAATGGCGTAACTTCCAGTGATACGGCAAATGGAGAAAAGAATAATTTGCAAGATAAGAACTCAAGAGGACTGGGATCCTTTTTCGGTGCAGCAGCCAAGACAGTGTTCACCCTTGTTGGTGTGGTATCAGTATTGAGTCTGTCTGGCTTTGGGCCTAAACTTGTAGGTGGAGAAACCCCTTTGAAGTTTTTGAGCTTCTTTAATCAACAAGCGTCTGTAGAGAAGAGATCCAGTATTAAGTGCCCACCTGGGAAAATCTTGGTGGTGGAAAATGGGGAGGCTAGATGTCTTGTGAAAGAGAGAGTTGAAGTCCCGTTTTCCTCGGCTGCTGCAAAACCAGATGTAAACTATGGATGTGGTTAATCTTAATGTTCGTTTCCCTTTCTTTGTATATCTTGCTTCTGTGTTGTGGTGTATCAAGAAATTTCATCAAAGTTCTAATTTTTATTTTAAAGGAGTAAATTTTTTGACTGATTTTGTTGCTATTGAGCCTACATGCATTCTATAAATGCACAGACAGGACTAATGTATGTATTTATTACTATGTTTTATGTTCTTGGGAACTAGGTTAATTATTATTATTTTTTTAGAATTAATATTAGGATTATCGTTGATTATCTTAGGCCAGTTATGACACTCAATTCATTATTATTATTATTTTTTCAGGATTTTAGATTTAGGATTATCTTTAATTTGGGAATTGGATTTGCTTTATATTAGAGGTATTTTAGGTTGTGGGCTAGTGGTGCCTGTAAAACGAAGCTTGATTTTTTTTTAAAAAAAAATTATTTATGACTGATAATACCGGGTTGAAGAACCTTTTGAAGTGTGTTTGACAACACAATTAAAATCAAAATTTAGAACTAGTTTATTATAATACGTGAAAGTTTTATATTGTATTCTACTTTTGTTTTATAGAGCTTGTTAGAGCTTTATACTGTAGCAGTTAGAGCTATATAGTTAAAATGACGCCCTCTTAATTACTAAGAACAAGAAGAAAAGTGAACAGGAAGTTACATAACAGGATGTCAGAAACAACATAAAGAACTGTATTATTAATCTGTGCATATTCTCAGGGCATGCATTCTTTTTTATTTTTGCTAATGTTTTTTAGAAAAATGAAATCTATATAATGTTTATTTCGATCGGCGGCGGCGATTAGGAACACATGAAGGAGGGAAATGACTGGAGTGGTCGGACAAGAAAACTAATTATGTATTTTCAAAGCTACAGAATTTAGATGTCATTAGTGAAGTTTCTATATAGAGGGAAAATTTCACCAATGGCATTTGTATGTTTGTGTCCATCGGCGAAAATTAAGAACACATGAAAGACAAACGACAGGAATGCTCGGACAAGAAAAACTAATTTGTATTTAAAGAGGTACAGAATATAGGTGCCATTAGTAAATTTTTCCTTGGAGGAAAAACTAGAATCTTAAATTTCAAGATGTCAGTTTACACGTTATAAGTCAACTTTTCACGTCAGCAACATGAAAGCTGAGAACTCAAAAGCCCGTCATCAACATGGATGCTGAGAACTCAAAAAATCATATTATCCGAAAATCATTTAAGAAGAAATTAATTAATCGTTGAAAACCCAACATCTTTGACTCGAGGATAGTTTTTAAAAGCTTCAAGCTTGACTTAGGAAGCTTGGGAGGAGAGTTAATTCATAGGATTCTGAACATTATGGATACCCAAATCTCAACTGAAGGACCTAACATGTGCTCGCCATGAGCCCCGCGAGAAGCAAGCGAGGCCATCTAGGGCCATGTAGCCGCCCACTGGCAGGGCCACCAGGGGCTTGTGAGCAGGGCCCTTGGGGAGATATTTATGGCTACTGTTAGGTTTTTGAACAGAGAATTGATTTTTATCACCTGCAAAAAAACTTTCACCATGTGTCTCTAACAAAAATCAATATAAGTGTAAAATTATAAAAAAAGTGGCTGGTGGCATTTTTTCATGTATTTTTTTTTTATTCATGTAGTACATTTTAATCCACAGTCTCAAAAAGTGACATATATGTGATGCTCGCCCACTTAGGAGCCTTGCAGCCCACACGACCAAGGGATACGGGACCCGTGACCAAGGCCCAAGTCATAGAATAATTGAAAAATTTTCATAAATGTTATCTTTTAAGATTTATTTTTTATAACACATGTTTATTTATGACATAAATTTACAAGTAATATGAATAATAGTGTAACATAACTTTTTTTAAATGTGGTATAAAAAAATACAACTTTTATCATTAGTATACTTTTAAACTTTAAATTTTCATTAAATTTTGTTAAATTTTATATTTTTCTTAATCCCAGATTCTAATTTCACATGACAATTTAAAACAATATCCTAACGATATGATACTTTTTTTTTTTTGACTAATCCCTTCTTCTTTTTTTTTTAATTTGCCCCCCAAAAAAATTCACTTGATAGATTGGCTTTACGGACCCTGAAGGGTTATTATACAATGTCCACTTCCCGCTCCCACGTGGGCAACGTTGACCAGACATGGAACCCAATAGCTAAATCATAGTCGAATCAAAGTGCAATTCTTGTATCAAGTTTGGTTTGAATTTTGCACATTGAAATACGTATGTGCACACGCAAATATATCAACTTTTGTTGTCGTTTTCATTGCAACTAGAAACATTTCAAAAACCACGTTCCTGTAGAGCCTGTGTCTGTAACGCAAAAAGGGAGATAGCCCCTGGTTTTAACTTTTAAAGAATGAATCCCTTAAGTAATGCCCAAGTCTCTTTTAAAACTTGTACCAAATTGAATATCTAGAGATATGGCTCTCCATTACCCTGAAGAGTTACATCTTATCCTTATTTTGTTTACTATATATATACATATTTTTTGCCCAAGATTATTCCAAACATCTCCAATATTTTCATTTCCCAAATCAAACTCATAGCTAAAAGAGCACCGTCTATAATTTTTCCGATCATGGCCAGCACAGAAAGCAAAGTTTTCACAGAAGAGCAAGAAGCACTGGTGGTGAAATCATGGGCTGCAATGAAGAAGAATTCTGGAGAACTGGGTCTTAAATTCTTCCTCAAGTAAGTGAAGCTTGTAAATTTCCTTTTTTTTTTGTTTGCTTTTAATTGTTTTTAGGATTACTTGACAGGGAAAGAGAAATTTTGCAGGATATTTGAGATTGCACCATCTGCCAAGAAGTTGTTCTCGTTCTTGAAGGACTCTCCTGTTCCTCCGGAGCAGAACCCAAAGCTCAAGCCCCATGCTATGACTGTCTTTGTTATGGTAAGCAGAAAAAAATAAATAAATAAATAAATAATATATATATATATATATATATATATATAATTGCAGCATTTCTACAACAGCTGTGAAGACAAACATTTTTTTGTTGGGAGCATTATGAAAAGAATTTGACATAATTGTTTATTAAATAATTTAAATATTTTAGTTGTTGAATGAGGAACATAGTTATAATTTTTTTATAAAATAATGACAGAAATAAAATTTAAAAAAATATTTTGGAGAAAAAAATAAAATTTAAATTTAAGGAGGGTATTTGTTGTCAATTTAGTTACTGACATACGTGATCATTTTGACCAACTTTCATTGGATTTTGTGAGCAGTGATGATATTGATTAAAAGCTTTGTACCCTTTTCAATATTGGATGTTTTTAAACCTTAAATAGGATTAAGATCACTTTAAAAAAAGAACATGGAAAATGTATCTAGTATAATATAGATCTCATGGTTAAAAACAATCATAACAACATGAGCTTTGTTCAATAGTAATATTATGTTGTTAAATATAGTGGTGAACTAGATATGATGTTACTTTGGACTAAGATGATTAATAAACATCTGTACATGCCATTATGATGCATATTAAGTCCAACTTTGAAGGATTTTACACTTACTATTATTTATTTATTTATTTTGCCTCTTGGATTCTACCCTAGACATGTGAATCGGCAGTTCAACTTCGGAAAGCAGGCAAAGTAACAGTAAGAGAATCAAACTTGAAAAGACTTGGTGCTGTCCACTTTAAATATGGCGTGGTAGATGAACATTTTGAGGTATGGTTGCCTATACTCTAGAGATTTCTACTTATTCGTCGAGCCTTGTTTGTCAGTCATCAGAACTGAATCATAAACTAGTGAATCATAAACTAGTTGGTAATATTTTTAAAATGGATGAAAATGGTTTTATTTCAAAAAATAAAAATTTTTAGAAATTATATTGAGAATGTTTTTGAAATTTTTGTCTCAAAAAAACATGCAAAAGTTTTATTAAAAACTCCAAAACCTATACCAAACAGGGTGTATTTTTGCATTTTTTTTAACTTATTTTGATGCGATTTTGACTAAATCCAACAGTTATAAACGTGCGCTACCAATATATGATGGTGTCTTGTCTTAAAAAGACTCTTCTACTTTAGATAATTGAGTTTATGCATAGTATAATTACATTCCTCCTTAAATACATCTTCGTAGGTCACAAAATTTGCACTTTTGGAGACTATAAAGGAAGCAGTGCCGGAAATGTGGTCCCCGGAGATGAAGAATGCGTGGGGTGAAGCTTATGATCAGTTAGTTGCCGCTATTAAGTCTGAAATGAAACCTTCCCCTTAGACTTGTATTGTAAAATATTTTTCTTCAAAACCTTGGCTCCAGCAATGTCAAAAATGTTATGATGTTTACGTTGGCTTTAAGAAGTAGGCAAGGCATTTGCCTTCTTTTTTTTTTTTTTTTTTAACGTATGATAATGTGACACAAGTTGAAATCTCTCTTCAAAGGTTTCACTTAGTTTCCTTCAACACTTTGTATTGTATATGGTTTTATTCGTTCATGAATTTTATTCCTCTTATTCAACCTCAACTAATTCTTTTGAACTCAAAATGGGGAGGCTTCAGCTTGGTTTGGGACCCTACAGGCCCAATTGATGGGTAGATTGTCTTGGGTGAAAAGGTTTACAAGAAAAAAAAAAAAAAAAAAAAAAAAAAAAAAAAA